>QGMI01000029.1:0-101253 GCA_007821535.1 Lachnellula occidentalis | reverse complement strand
ATTCTATATACTAATACTATATAGTCTATAACTATAGGTTATATTCGTTTGCCGTTTCTGCCCTTCTGCCTTCTATATAGCACGTAGCCGTTTTGCCTGTACTACTATTATCCCTATACCTCCTTTACCCCCTTAAATCCTAGCCCCTAACCTAGGCCTTGCCTTTATAGCTAATAATAATAATAATAATAATAATAATAATAGTAGTAGTAGTAGTAATAGGTAGGGTAGAAAGGGAGAGGATAATAATAATAATGATAATGCTATTATTCTTATAGTTATAATAAGGGGTACTATTGCTCTAGTAGTAGTAGTTAAAGGGGCTATTACTCTAGTAGTTTTGCGGCCTACTATGCCTAGGGATCTATAGGTATATATTATAGGGATAGTAAGGTAGTAGAATCGGGAGGAGGATACTTTAGCTCGTTTAAGGTAGTTAGACTACCTACGTGTAGCGGCTATGATAATAGAGATAAGGTTAGGAGAGGAGATATTAGGGGAGGAGGAGTATAAGTGCTATTAGGACCTACGTCTAAAGTGCTAGGGTATCTCTTTAAAGGGGTACTAGCAAGTAAGAAAGATAGGAGGCGCCTACACGTAGTACTATTCACTTAGGTATAACTACTTATTTGCAAAGCTGTATTATAAGCGTTATTATAGTTACTTACTACCTCTAGGCTTTAGGGATATCCTGCTGAAGCTGCCTAGTAGTCTACTGCTAGGATCTAGTAGTACTATAATGGTTTGAGGGAGATTAGGAGTTAATTTAGGTACTCTACAAGCTAAGGCTTTTACCTAGTAGTATTTGATAGTAAGCAGTATTAGCAAGTAGGTCTCTATACCGAATGACATACTTGTATTACTTAAGGGGCTAACCTAGGGAGTAGACTATATATTACATTTAGATAGTTAACTCTATACACTTTATAGGGCCGGCTAGCTAAGCTTTTAAATCTTCTTTACTAAATTTTCTATAACTACTATATATAAATAGCGTATCAACCTTAGGTTATAGAGTATACTCTATACTTGAGTAATATCCTAGTAATTAGATCGCGCTAAAACCATTTCTATCGAGCGTATTTTAAGCGTTTTTATGTATATCTTACGTTTTAATTATAAGTAATTATTATATTACCTCCTTCTCTATTTCTTAGTCGAGTCCTATATTACTATTAGCTCTATATTATAATTAGTAGGCTATACTACGTACCTCCTTCTCTGTTTCTTAGTCGAGTCCTATATTGCTATTAGCTCTATATTATAATTAGTAGGCCGTACTACGTACTTCCTTCTCTATTTCTTAGTCGAGTCCTATATTGCTATTAGCTCTATATTATAACAAGTAGGCTACTACACGCAAAATCCCGAATGCTAATATAGTACTTTACTTTATTCTTCTTGAATAGGAAGTTACTAAGTTTTATTATATATTGCTAAACTGTAGAGAACTATAGAGCTAATATAAAGGGAGTATAGTATAGAATCATTCTATAAGTAAGTAGCGACTATTCTTAGCTCTTTATTAGCTTTGTATTATCTTGAGTAAGTAATGCGTATAACCCCCGAACGCTAATGTAGTATAGTTACTACACTCCTATACTTCTATTAGCTCTATATTAGTATAAGTAGGCTATAATACACATATCCCCAAATGCTAACATAGCTATAATAATAACTCTTATACTTAGAAGAATTTTTCTTAAGATTACTACTACTTCTATTAATATTATAATATCAACTTATAGCTACTACTATGATAGAAACTATTACTAACCTCTATGAATGATCTATAGATACCTTATCCTCTAATTGCCTTACGCCTACTTCTTAAGGTCTACCGATTCTTATTAATATTAGCCTAGTTTGGCTATTACTTGATATAGCGAAAATAGGTATAAAAAGATAGATATACAACTAAGGGGAATCTTATACGCTTTTAAAGAATAATAATAAGACTAGATTGGTTTTAGAATATTTCGGCAAGGCTATAGGCTATGCCTTCTACTATCGTATTGCTACTACTACTACTTCTTAGGGTAAAGGTTACTTTATGATTACTTAGAAGCTATATTCTTGCCTACTTCTTACCTATCTTAATTTTAAAGATCGCTACTTAGAGTAGTATATCATTTCTTACTATATTAATAATATTGCTAGAGACTAGAAGATCAAGATCAAGATAATGATAGTATAGGAAAGGAACTCTTAGAGCAATTTGGTCTTATATTATTAGATATATCAAGTAAAGGAGAGGTATCTAGAACTACTTAATAGCGATAAAACATAGTCTTTCGGTCTATTTCTAGCTTATCTTGAAGCTCTTAGAATAGTAGATCTTATAACATATACCTACCTTTAACTAAACGAAATAACGGACGAAAATAAAGGGAAATTCTAGGCCTATTTTATAGCACTTAGCGCTTATAGAGAAGCAATTCTATATTTGCAATAATTCTTTGCTATTAATAGTATATATACCTGATCGAAATATTGAATACTTCTTCTTCTTTTTATTAGAATCGATATAAATGATAAGGTGATCCCTCTAGCTTGGGCTTTAGTTCCTAGAGAGGATAAATACTAGTAGGGATACTTCCTAACCTACTATAAGGTTATATTCCTAAAGTTGAGTGAGTATAGGGTATAGAGAGAGCGTCTTGTTTTTATAAGTAATAGGGAAAAAGGTCTTATAGATAGCATTAGTAACGTTTTTCCTTAAGCGTAGCATTCTTACTACTATTAGCATATTTCTAATAACATTCGCGTTAAATTTAGGATGAAGTATTAAAAGCTCTTCTAGCCAATTACTCGAGCTTAGAGCTATAAGGAGGCCAAACCTTATTAGAATACATTAAAGGAGATGAGCTAGAACTACTACGACTATCTCTACGCTATTCTATATACAACGTAGGCGTACTATAATTTTCCTTAAGCTAGATATAGTTATAATACCTCGAATATTATCAAAGCAATTAATAGAGCTTAGAGCGATATTCAAGATATGCCCCTATTAAAGATACTTAATAAGATTAATATATAGACGATAAGGAAGTTCTATGAGTTCTGCTATCAACCTGCTATTAACTAGGATTTTGCTAATGTTATAGCTAAAGGCTTCAAGCAATAAGCGCAATATAGTACGTAATATAAGGTAGAAGTTTCTAGTAATAATACCTTCTAAGTTACTTCTAAATCAGGCAAGCATCAAGTTATTAATCTATAAAAGAATACCTATACCTATTACTAGTTTCAAGAGTTTGGATCTCCTTATAGCTATGCTGCTACTACCTTTATATCTCTTAGGGAGAATGTAATAAGAGGGTTTCATTTAGGGTATAGTTTAATAGCATTCCGATTAATATATTACTATCCTATCCTACTAATACTAATAGACAATCTACTACGAGATCTATAGGTAAAGCTTCCCTAATTTCGATAAGGGCATAGTAGACCTTTAACCTCCTAAATTCGTAAAGGACGATAGATAAGGAAGATACGTAAGTATACTACTTATAGGAAACTAGGTTATAATCGATAACGATATACTAATACGCTAAAGGCGAATAGGAAAGCGTAAAGATATTAAGATACTTAGAATAACGAGGATAATAAGGATAGCTCCTTTAAATCCTCTAACTTATTAGACCTCTTAAGGTTTTTAGAGGATGAAGAAGATAATGCCAAGTTTAATATAGATGTTAATAGATACTAGGAGCTCTATAAGGAGACTAGTCGACCTGTTGCTAATGTATTAAGACCGATTATATTAGAAGATATAATCTTATAATAAAACGTAGGCAATAATACTAATAATAAGAAAGAAGAGCTATTTATTAGGGAGCGTAACTTTAGATACTAAAGCGAGCTACTAGATTTCTATATGCCTAATAATCTACTTTTAGATAAGATGCTAGAGGAAGTATCACGCTAGGAGAGACATACTATTATAATAAAAAGTCTACTTGAATCATAAGAGAAAGAGATAGAGGAGGCTATCTATATAAGGTTATATAAAGAAGCGCTTTGAAAGACAAGTTCTATAGAAAGCATCTTCTAGTACTATAAGTTCGCTTGATGATTATATCGTTACTAGTATGGTTTTTATACTAATAATAAGTATTAGGCTAGAATCGGCCTTAAAAAATCGATCTACCTCTTTCCTAAACGTAATATATATAGCTAGTACTCTACACGTCTAAAAGACTACTAGGGACGTCAAATAATAGATTCTCTATAGACTAGATAAGAGATAATAGCGAAATTAGATAAGGATTAGCAATTAAAGAGGTAGTATAAGAATAAAGGTTATTGCTAAAACGTTATAATTAGTATTATAATACGAAAGCAGAACTGCTAATTGCTAGAAACTAAGGTATAATACGTAATATAGGATATAGCACTAGAGGCATAGTTTTGTAGATTAAAAGTAAAGCATAAGCAGATACTAGTAGTCTTATTATATAAGTTATTAGTTGAAGATAAAGATCTAGAAGATTATACGTTACTATAAGAGGCGCTTAAGTGATAATAAGATAGGTAGGAGCACTTGAGAGATTGTATCCCTTGAGGCTAGGTAGATTATATTATTAATAATGAACTTATAAATGAAGATAAAGAACTATAAGAACCTCCTCCTATTGAATACGTAAATATAGTGCAATCTCCTATAGATAAAGATAAAGACATAGATATAGCATAACCTCCTATAGATAAAGATAAAGACGAAGATATAGCGTAACCTTCTATAGATAAAGATGAAGATAAAAACGTATAACAACTTCCTATTGATATAGATATATAACCTTCTACTTTACCTATAAGACGTTGAACGTATAGCTAAATCGTTACTCTACTATCAATTCATACTTGTTGCTAGTAACCTACTATATTTCCTAGATACCCTAGAAGAGACTGAAAACGAGCTAGGAAATTAAGGAATAATAGTAAAGGTATAGAGATATAGAGATATAGAGAGCAGAGATAATAGCACAATTATACCACTTATATATAACTTCTTATTATACTTCTATGATACTTAAATAGATGCTAAACTGATAGTAGTAATTGTAGTGCGTTATAGTAGAGTTATTACTAAGTAGTATATATCTTTTATAGGTATATATACCTAAATCTATACGTATTTTAGTAAGAGTCTAGTCTTAGTTATTACTAATAATATAGGTCTGGTATTAGTCATTTACAACATCACGGGTCCGGTATTAGTCATTTGACGTAATATATAATATGTATATCTATACTAACCCCTCGAAGCGCGATAATGCTATCCCGCTCCCCGCACAAGAAGCCATGGTAGCGTGGGCGCGTGAGCTAGCACCGGGAAGTTTCGCACGCGTGGAGAGGCTGGAGGCGGGGCATAGTCCGTTTGTGAGCCAGCCGGAGAAGGTTGTAGAGATTTTGATAGGAGGGCTTAGTAGTGTTACTACTAAAGATATAAAGAGGTAAAGTGATACGATATGTCTAGAAGGGAAAATAGAAGTAAAACTTTGCTAGCTTATACTAGAAAAGTAGTTTAATTCTAAGATACTATTACGTTTAGTTTATAGTTACTAGAAGGTAGTATAGTATCAAAGATACTATTACTATAATATTATCAAAAGGTCGATAAAAGATACGTGCGTCCCTATAGCATATAACTAGTAAAAGCAATAATACTATAAGTGAAAAACTAATACTTACTTCTTGTTGGTATACACATAGTACACCGTTCTGGCCTAGTAATCTGTCTCCAAGTAGTAGTTTCATTGCTTGGTTTCTAGGTGTAGATCTCTAGATACAGGTGAGGCCTCTTCGGCTCGCTTAGTAATCGGCGCTAAGGTCACGTGTTCCACGTGACATACATCCCGACACATCTTATAACACTTTAATATACTTAGATAATATAGCTTTCAAAAACGTATAAGGCCACGTTAGCTGGCAACTCCGTGGTCAAAGCTTGCGCAGGCAGGGCCGCGGGGGACATGGTTGGGTGCCTGAGGCCCCATGGGTGGGGCAACTTGCCCGGGCGTAAAACAACCTTAAATTCGCAAGGCTGTGCTGTACTTCATACCCAAAGGCTGTGCTGCCAGTCGTATCAACTCCAATAAACTTTAAGTCAAAGTTAATTTCAACCTCAACCATCCCTCCTTGACACCTCTCGACCATCAACTACTATCACGTTAGCTTCCGTGCAGAGTCGCTACTCTAATTTCACCACTCTTCTAGGCCGCGCCCCACCATGTCCCTCCCTCCAGTGACGGTCCATATCAAAAGGAAGGCCACAGACGAGCCAGTTGACTTTCTCCGTGCGTTTGAACCTCCCCATCTATCTAAATGACCAATGTTCATGGCTGACCTTCTTTCTTTTGTTCGCAGGTGTCCATGAGCTTGATGGCAAGAGACAGCGTAGAGCTACAGACTTTGTATTCTCCCGACAAGCTGTAGCCGTACCCGACGGCGAGACCGACACCGCACCGCCCCATACAGCTCTAAATGGTGCACGGCGATCGGATGAGATTCAGAAGGCAGCCAGTCCATTGCTTCCGCCCCAGCAGACCAGTGTGCATGTTTCTCCACCCGAGACTTCGCGTTATTCAGAAAGCGCAGAGCCCGCAGCACCTGCTGTTAGGGTCCATCAGTCAACAGTATCTCTAAGTGATAACTCCTTATCCCGAAAACGCCCAGCCGACTACGATGATCTCAGCATACCACTGCCAGCTGCTCAGGCTCGACGTTTCCATATGTCCCGAACACCCACAGGTCCTTCGCGCTCTACAGCTGAGGGACAGTCTCGGAAGCGGGGTAGTCAACCCGCTATCTTTATTGAGCGCAAGGCCCGTGGAAAACCCCCACAATCAGTGCAGCCAAAAGCACAAGGAACTCTGGGCTCAACTGCCGCACAACCTGAGCTACCTCGGCCTCAGAAAAGACCAGGTCTTGCTGCGAGAAGCCAAGCCGTCCCTGGGGGCCTCGCTAGTAAACAAAACTTGGCTCAAGTACTGGCAACTACTCCTCTCAACCGGACTGTGCCTTTACCTTCCGGCCTGACGATGCCTTGGGATGTCAATTCGGAACAACTGGCTGCCGAGATGCAAGCTTATACTTTACAAGAAATAGGTAGAAATCTCGCTGAAGCCGAGGCAACAATACCCCGGACTCAGCTTCCGACAAAGGATATCAAGATGAAGAAACCGCAGTCAAGATTTAAGCCCAAAAAGCCAGCATTGCGATACCACGAACGGCATCCGAATGAGGTATTGGACGCGCCTCTCAAAATGGACAATGAGGATCATTGCAGTGACGAAGAAATGGAAGACGATTCCGAGTATATCATTGACACCTATGTTCGCATGCCAGCGGAGGCTTTAGAAACTTCCCATATCGAGCAGAACGTTGGTCTCCTTGTTCTCGACTCGCAACCAGACATAGATCGATTCTATCTTGAGGATTCTGATAGTAGTGAGGAAGAGGAGGACGAGGATGAGGACGAAAATGGCAAGTTCGAATGACTGATCCTGAACCAAGAAACTAATTACTTATAGCCGAAAACCACTACACCGCGGACTATCCGGATGATGAAGTCGAGTCTGATGACGAGTTCAATCGAAACGCGTACCTCTACAGAACTCACAATGCGTCTGACCTGGAAGAATTTGACGAAAACGACGCTACATATAGTGACGATGAGGCTGATGCCACCAAATACCCGTGGGCAAGTCGACCTTGGATGAAACGCCCGGAGAATCGTGACCTGCTTGACTATGGCGGAAACAAGTAGAATCTCAGAGTTCGAGGTCAGTTACTACATGCTCACGCTCTGATGTTATGTAGTACCATGTACAATGGATTAGAAAATTGAAATGATTGACCCAATGCTATAGATTTCATTGCCCCGTACATTTCTATAGGTTCAGAGTGATGATTCCAATATTTCTCCGATTGCTTGATTTGGACGGGTTGGTACGTGGAATTCCCATCGAAAAGCCACTGCCGCCCTGAAAAGAAAGACACGAACACCCAGTTCCAACGCCAGCAAAGTGCTTGCCAACCCAAATACTCCAAAGCAATCAAAAACCATATCCTTTCGAGGCCCCAAGAACTTTACAGCAAGTCTTCAGCTTCAATATATCGCCAAAGTCTACGCCACTTTTCTTTATCTACAGCAGCAATCAGCATCCATTATTGAGAGGCATAGATAGCAAGCTGAGGGCACTTACTCCCTGTCAGGGGTGGTGCTATCAAAGTTCTTCTGGCCATGGCTTTATGTTCCTCGCTGACCCACTCGTAATTGACTGCACGCTCGGGGTGTAACTCGACGAGGGTATATGGGTAGTCCAACTCCATTCCTTCGGCCGTGCTCCTTTCCCGGACTAGGGCCTCTACCCATGTAACCTTTCCGTTCTCATCAAGGATAAGGTTCCCGTCCTTGTTGGTCAGTGGTCTTCTATTGTCCCTGTAACCCCGTGAAGAGAAGCATTGATCGGAAGTCCTAGAATCATAGCCATAAACATCGGGGAATTGCAATGCAAACAACGATGGGAGCTCTTTCCAACGGTGCTTGCAGTCTTCTTTCATATAGCGGATCCAGTCAACCTGTTCAGGTGTGTCTTTTTTCATCAGCGACTTGTTTATAAACGAAGAAGACCAGTACTGAAGAAGACTATGAGGAGAGAAGAAAGGGTTTAGAAGAAACATACACGCTTTATTGGAATGAGGAGGTTTGTGTGTCTTGGGCGGTTTGAAGTGTTGACCCGCGTCCGCTGAGGATGCTCCTAGCTCTCCACTGGGACAAGAGCGGCGTCGGTCTGGCAAAGATCGAGTGTTCAGTCGGACCTCTTGCGAGTTCATACATCCGTTCGGACGAACATGGGGAAGGTTGCTTCTAGTCGGTAAGTCTCGATGGCGCTTTTGAATACCACGAGGTTCGCTTTGGCTAGGGCTTCTTCTCGGTCTTCGAGAGTCCGGAGTAGGCTTCCTGGGAAGGTAGTCTTGAGGTACAACTGGAAGTAGAGGTAATGCCTCGGAACTTTGTCTAGAGCCATAGTAACCGTGATCGTTTGGATTCTGTAGCATTTCCATCTTCGGAGGGGGCAGTTTGCGTTCGTCGAGGTTCCAGCCCATCGAAGAGGCTCTCGACATTTGCTCATCTTTGACAGTCGGGTCATTATCCTCCTCCCTAGAAGTGCTGCTCAAATGATTGTTCGAGGGATTCAGGATCGTGCTTAAGTCCATTCGATCAGTCACGTCGCCGCCCTGGCCCTTCTCCTCATCATGGTTCTTCTTGTCCTCTACCTCGGCCTCAGGAGGAAAGGAACCAGCACTGCTGTCCGTGTCACCTTTTGGATTAAGCATTCTGTTGATGTCCATTCTGGAGGGCTGGGTGTTGGTAGCTGGCTGGATCATGCTGAGTGTTATATGAAGTCTCATCAAGCCTCGCTGATCCTCCGACATACGCATTTCTTTCAGGTATGTGTGTAGTTGACGTCAAAATTGCAACCAAGATATCAACTGCTCAAAGTAACCAGAAGTTGAAGAAGTAGGGAGTGATGAGCAAGGAGACTATGTAGGAGAGGGAGAAACGCCTCCAACAGCAGGGGGCTATAACCAACATGTTAGTATCGCAGAGGTTGTACAAGACCTGGTCCAGTAACAGAAGGGCTGGTGCTTATTGCGGTCCGGAATGCACCCTCCAAGGCTCGCCGGAGGAGCTTCTCCATATTGTACAAAGTAGGAGGGGAGGGTGCCTAGACACCCAATGAGACTCGAAGCACTTAATCTTGTCTTTGTGGTTCTAGCACTTCGGTTCAGCTATGGATCTTCAGCGATATATCAGTTTTCAGTGCCCGAAGCGGTACTGCCTGCTTATTGCCGATAACCCCCGGCCCGAGATACGTAAGCGGGACAACTGGAGAAAGAAGCATAACTGAGCCTTCCTTCGGACCTCGTCCTCAACCGCGTATCTTCCATTTTTCCTACTACGCACTGTGAGGTGGCTGGTTTCTATCCTCACTGGCTGGTCATACGTACAAGTTGATTATGAGTTATCCGGTCGTCGAATTGAGAAATTATTGGCCACTGTGAGGGGATTCCAGTTCACTTGATCCACCCCCCAAGCTGCAGGAGCGCTAGATGTGACAGTGGCATTACCAGACTCCCGGGAACGTCCCGCATGCAAATACCATCATCTGATTCGACATAGTGAATAGGACGTGGCCAATGGCCATACTGTCCTTTCGACTAGGTCTATACTTGCCGGATGAAGGACGCGCCCAATATGCATATGCATGCATGATCCTTCAGCAAACAATCGTGGAGTAAGCAGATTCGTTTACCTATCATTTAGGCTTAGAGCAATGCTTCTATTCTTCAGCGTGCGCCCATTGATCTTCTTGGGTTGCAAAGATGCCCTGACTTATTAGTCGTCGCGGCCAGCCCGTCCCACATTTGCCAATAGTTCCAACCTAGCCGACACTTTCGGATCCATCCCGTCAATATGCTTGCAAACAAAGCCAACAGTTGGTGCCAGGATAAGCTTACTGAATGTTGGATGCTTATTCTGACCATGTCGATGACATATATATCGCGCTAAATAGTGCAGAGTAGGTTTTGAAGGTTACACGGAAAGTTCAGAATCATGGCTACAGTATCAGGAGCGCCTTCTCCACAAGCTGGAGAGCAAAGAATCGCCCAATATTTCCAAAGAAACGCGGGGTGCGTCCAAGTCAAGACTATACTTTCCGCCTGGGGAAGCGGAACAACCAAAGGAAGAAAAGGGTCCTTGCAAACTGCGTTTTGGACATTGCCTGCTGCTGCTTCCAGCGGGAGTGCAGTGCGGAGGGCCAATCAATTTTAGCGCGGATACCGCCGTAAGAGATGAATGAGATGGAAACCTCGGGTCAATCGCGATTCCCGTAAACGGCTCCGTGGGAAGGGATGACCCCGTGGCTTGCAATAAAGTATTCCGTGCCTCCAACCCGCGAAACGGTTGTATTCCGTATGCTTCTGCATCGGCATTGGGCAATCGGCACTCCACATATAGGCAACGGAAATTTCCATCACTTCCTCACCCAGAAGTACATCGTCGTGACCAGCAAATGCTCTTCTCTCACGAACAAGATGATAGATCTTTGGAGGTGACTTGTCATAAGTCCAATATTCCAGAAGAGATCGATAAGGCCATTTGGTCGCTAGGATGGTGAGGCGGCATTGCGGTACGGTACTCGTATGATGCTGAAGATTAACTTAAGCAAGGGGTGATGTCTCATCGGTCTCTAGACGATCAGGTGCTGTAGAACCCCGGCTCCAAGAACCTTGGCTATGCACCTGTACGACAAAGCTGAAGGTCGCCTTCGAATTCGTGCAGTTAGATAGAACAAATGCCTTGCGAGAACTCACCCAGAGTCAATTTTCACGAACAAACAAGCTACATCTACCTGAGGTGAGGTGAGGTGAGGTGAGGTGAGGTAAGTCAGCCAGGCCGGGAGAGGTATAGTACGGTGCCTACAGTACCTAGTAGCTACGGTACGGTACCTACCTAGGTACATAAGCAAGGCTGCCAATCACGTGATCTACAAGAACTTTCGTAGGTCGCATGCTTTGGTTTGCTTCACTCCAACTGAGATCCCCGTTGCCTCTCAACACCACACACATGCGAGTAGGCCGTAATGACATAGGACTCAAGCTGCATAGCGCGGTGTGCATCATGGAGTCGATACAACTCGATGATTAAAAGGAAAGGGGAAAACAATAGCTCACTCACTCGCACCAGCTCGACCGCTTTGTTGCGCCGGCCATTGTTGTTGGAACTCTTCGCAAAGAACAGCCCTCCCCCCCATTACATCTCACGACCACCTACCAGACTACGCGCACTCCTCTACTGATATTATTCTACCTCTTTGACATCTTTCCATTCTACGGGCCCGATTTCACTTGCTAAAGTTGGAGCTGTCGCTACCTCCGCCATTCACTGCGCGCGAAGACTTCAGCCTTGCCCCATCGCACTTACGATCTTCACATATACCCGCAATCATACAGCATGGCAAACGTCAATGGTCCCGTCCGCTCAATAGAGGCACCCGGAGTCAGGATAGACGGGCAACTGCTGCGCCATATGCAGTCTGAAGTCGCGTCGCTGCTTGAACGGCCGAACCACAGCTTTCCAGGCGCACAACCTGTGAGCTTCGCAAGGAAGCATCTTGAAGAGCTGACCCGGCAAGAGTGAGTGGAGTTGTGTCCCGGGGATTGAAGAATGCGTATTCTGACTGCATACAATAGCTATTACGTTTGCGAGAAGTCCGATGGGATGCGATATCTTCTATACCTTACAAGAGACGAGCACGAAGAAGAAGCGCAATACCTCATTGACCGCAAGAATGATTACTGGTTCATACCCAAGAATGGCTTGCATTTCCCCGTTCCGCGGACGTCGAAGGATTTCATACAGACACCCTGATTGATGGTGAACTGGTTCTCGACAAGCTTCCCAATGGAGGGGTACAGCCCAAGTACTTGGTGTTCGATTGTATGTTGTTAGATGGAAACAGCCTGATGAATCGCACGCTGGACAAAAGGCTTGCATATTTCAAAGAACGAATATACGATCCTTACAAGGACCTCCTCGTTCGGTATCCAGAGGTAAGTCAGTTAATTCTGTTTATGTTCACAAGCGCCTAATAAGTGATCAGGAGAAACAATACATGCACTTTATAATGGAGATGAAACAAATGCAATTCAGTTACGCCATAGACCTGATGTTTGGCAAAATCCTGCCCCACCTTCCGCATGGCAACGACGGGTTGATATTTACATGTCGGATGTCTGATTACAAATTCGGCACTGACCAGAATATCTTAAAGTGGAAGCCAGAGGCAGAAAATAGCATTGATTTCCGTATGACACTCGATTTCCCCACCAAGCAACCTGACGAGCAAGATATCGCAGAAGGGTATAAAGAGCCCTACGTTGATTACGATGCAATGCCGGTATGCAATCTTCATGTTCACCAGGGAGACTCACATAGGGAGACTTGGTATGGCGTCATGTACCTCGAGAACGACGAATGGGAGCGCCTAAAGTCATTAGAAGAACCGCTAAACGACCGAATTGTAGAATGCTACATGGATTCGCAAAAACGTTGGCGGTACATGCGATTTCGCGATGATAAGACGAATGCCAACCATACGACCACAGTCGATAGTGTCATTGAGAGTATCACGGACAGAGTGACGAAACAGGATCTGATGGCTGCGCAGCAAGTGATTAGAGCTGAGTGGAAGAAGAGGGCTGCCGAAGAGCAAGCGAAAGAGAAGAAGATGGAGGAGAGGAAGCGGGTTGCATCTACTGGCATCAACCCTGCGAATGCGGGCACGAAAAGGAAGGCTGAAGATCAAGGAAATGGGAGGCCAAGCCCTGGGCCTCCTGTAAAGAAGGAACTGTAAAGATAGCAGGTATTGGGCGCATCGTGAGTACGGCGATTATGGATTGCGATTGCTATCAATCATTTGTGCAAGGCGTTCGGTCTGCTGGAGCTTTGGAAAGGGCAATTCTGCAGACAACATGACAGGAAGGGCGTCTGGGCACGGAGGCACCGTCTTCACGAGACAAACGAATACGAATTTAATATCCCCTTGATTTCCTAAGCGCTACCTATCTAGAGTGCCCAGGCAGAACTACTCGTTTGGCGGCTTGGGGACGACGCAATACAAAGTTAGCATTTTTCTTCTGAGGGATCAACTATTTTATAGCATGAATGTCATGTGAAAACCAATTAAAAGAGTGCCTGCAGGCAATTCTTCGATTTTCGAAAGGGAACTACACCAACTGAACTTTTTGGGTTTATGCAAGGTATTTTGCGCCACGAGAAAAGGAAACGTAGTAAGATCGCTGAAAATCTTGTAACATTCATCTATATTGTTAACCCTATACTGTATTAGCCCTTACACCAACAATACAATTGCGTCAGTCAACGCACCTCTCGAACATGGTATTGTTCCAAAGCTGACGGGACATCGCGCCAATTCAAGAAATGAAGAATGCCATATGCTACGCAACGCAAGAAACGCTCGATTCATCTCTCAAATCAAGACCGCAAGAGCCAAGAAGCCCACCAGGAAGGCAAGCCTGACGTTATTTGCACTACCGCTGTTGTTGACTTGCGCGAAGGTGCTCGTGGGCGCGGATGGGAGGCCATGGGATGCAGTAGTGATATTGCCAGGTGGCGAGACCTGGTGGATGACGGTGTTGTTCACTGCGGTTGAAATTGACGTGCCGACTGGAGGGTTGAGTGTCTCTGCGGAGGTAGGCGAGTTTCCGGATGAAGAGGTGGCTTTCATGGGCTGTACTGATGCTGAGGGTGATTCAAGGGGTTGTTGCAACGATGAAGATGCCGCCGAGCTTCTGGACGATTGCAAGTCCTGTGCCGGAACTGTACTTGCCGTACTGATCACTGGCGTGGTGGTGACAGTGATAGTTGTGGTACAATCGCATACGTCCGTGGCCGAAGTGCCAGTCGCTAGAGTTGAAGCAGAGTAGTTTGGATTCAAAGCAACAGTCTGGGTTGTTGTGCTTGTTTCCAAGATGGTGCTAGTAATACCAGAGGACTGAGCGTGAGGGGTGTCTGGCGATGATTGCGCGGTAGCAGATGGGATATTGGCTTCACCAATGCTAGACGAGAACTGGGATGTGGGTTCAATTTCTTTGACTCCCTCACGTGGGATGCCCGTCGAAGCTGTAGTCAATGGCGAACTATAATACGTAGATTCACCACCCCCGATTGTAATGCTACTGATTGCGATTACATTTGAGACCGTGGCAACTGTAGTGGTAACCGTAGTAGTAGACGTAAGACTCCGAGTAGGGCTCTTGAATTTGCTTGAAACCGAGGCGGTGATTGAACTGTCTGAAACAACGGAAGGACTGGCCGCGGAGGAATATGTGGGTAGGCTTATGAGCTGGATTGCCCCTGGACCGCTCGTGGTAAGAGGAGTATATGGCGTCTCAGTCTCAGTCGTAGAGTCTACCATAGGGACGCTCAAATTTGTGTCCGTAGGATAAGTTTCGCTAGCGATGGATGACGGAGTCTCTGAGTGAGCACTCGAAATCCCGGTCTCTGTGGTAGTTTCTGATACGGAAACGCTTGAAGTAGCGGCTGAGAGATTTGGGATTGAGGATTGAGCTTTTGAGGGAGCTCTGGAATTGGAAGATGAAGAAAATGTCCCAGTCCCCGCTGTAGAATGTCCGACGGAAGCGCCTGGATTTGTTGCTGCAGAAGATGGGATATAAGGTTGATTTTCCGAAAGAATCTCAGAATCGGAAGATGGGGACGATGTCTCAGTCTCTGTCATAGACTCTAATACAGATGTACTGGAAGTAAAGACTGCAGAAGACGGAATAGAGGACCGAGTCGACGAGAGAGAACCCGACATGGAAGGCGAAAAGGATTGCTCAGCACCCGTCGTAGATTCCGCCATGGATACACTAGATGTGGATATTGGTGCGGTTGGCGTGCTTACAGCAGATGTTGTAGAGGTCGCATCTGGAGTGGCGGAAAGGTCCGAGGAAGATGCAGTGGAGTTGGGATAACCAGAAGTAGTCAAACTGGGCACCGAGGTGGTATCAGCTACACTGGCGGAAGAGGACAATAGAGGTGGCTGCATGCTCTCAGAAGTGGCGACAATTGAGTTTGAGCTTGTAACAGCTCCGGCTAGATTTGACGAAGTAGTGGTTGAGCAGTCTTCGGTGGGGGAGGGAGAGGGAGATGGTGTGACACCGGTGTCTCTAGAATCCAGATCTGGCAGATGGATTGCGCAAGAAAGTCCATCTAGCCGGTTATTAGTAGAAAGCAGGCAGGTTGAGCTTCAGGGGGAAAACGTACCATCACACTGTGCTCCAGTGCGTGAGACAACAGGACTTGTGGAAACCAAGAGGGCGCTCAAAGACAAGATGGTTAAAGAGACCTTCATCTTGACGATGAATTGAAAGGACGATATTGTCTTGGGGATTCTTGACGGGATGCTACAGTACAGAGGAGTGGAACGGAGTGTCAAAGGGCCAAAAGAGTGTGGAGGCACAAAACCAATTCCAGGATTCGTTATGTGCTTTGTGGTTGTAGAAAAGTGTGGGGTGGGGAAGATATATGGATGATTGCTTGCTTACCGACATGGCGATTGAATGAATGATTGATTGCAGACAACACACAGTGAATGAACGATGGAAGAATGGCAGAAAGCCATAATTCAGCAAGGGATACCGGCAAATCTCTCACTTTCGGTCTTTGGACAAATACAGTGCACCATTTCAGTCATTTCACAAGACAAGGGGGATGAATGAGTATGAGTTCCTATGAGTATGATATTGCAATGCAAACTTAGAGCAAGAACCTAGCTTACCTTGGGTCGTATTGAGTCTTGGTCTTACGGATTTGCCTTTCCAATCAAGTATGAATCCAAAGAGCTCACGCATACAATCAACATGACAAACAGAAGAGATGTTGACGGCGGCATTGAAGATCACCGCTCAACCACCCACCAGAACATGATGCAAAGAGACTTACTTGGATATTGGAGGGAGCAACAATTTAAGGGGCCGAACTCAGGGGCACTTATACATCCGTACCCATAGAAAGGAAGTTGGGACGATACAAGGGCGCGTTGAGAGTTGGTTGTATCTTTGCAGAGAGTACTGTCTGGATTCTGTGAATATGAGCAAACATGGAAATATGGGAACAGGTCGAGTGTAGTAGGAAGGAGTAGAGTGGAGTATGCAGCGTTGACACTGCTAGATAATCAAGCACAAATGCTATGCAAGTATGCACGCCTCCGACCTTTTGACTGTGATACCGTCCGTACTCACTATAGCAATGTGTTGTCAACTTGTAATTGGATTGGAGCTGATGAGACCATGCATAAACCTCAGCAGCTACCTTATTAGTCAGTGCAAGATACTCGTAGATACAGTATACTCGTAGATACTACATGGAGGGATGCATGGATAATAGGCACATGGAGACGAGACCCGACGGATTTTACTCTTTCGTCCCAACTCTAGATGGGCATCAAGAAAGAGCAAAGGAGTGGATGATAAATTAAGTGAATGAGCAAATGTTCGATCGCAGTCCAGTACCGTATGTACATGTACATAGAAATAAGGTTTGTCTCGCTTTATTATTAGACGCGTCTTTCTTGTACTGTACCATGTGTGCAACGCGCCTAAGCATCCTCCTTCGAGATTAGATCCCCCCCTCCTTCTGCCCCAGCCCGCGAAAACAACAATCAGGAAAGCCGCCACGCCGTTCTATCTACCTAAGCCCATAACTATAATCACTCTCCGCGACCAGCAGAAATCAATCCGCTTCATTTCTGCACCAGCACCGACACTCGCGACTGGAGTCACCCCCCCATTAAAAATGGCTCGGCGCCATGCTGAGAGCGTGGCCCAGGAGCCGCAAGGAACCAGTCTTGTTTTCAACGAACCGTTGTCATGGCGAGCTGGAAAGCCCATTGCTACCGGCGAGCTGCTGAAGAGACTCGACGCGCTGTCAAACGAGCTGCGCGAGATGGACCAGGAGGAGATTGACAAGGACTCGTTGACCAAAGTCGCGAAGGAACTTGCAGGCCAGAACCTCTTGAGTCATAAGGATAAGGGAGTCCGCGCTTTTACAGCTTGCTGCTTGGTAGATGTCTTGAAGCTTTGCGCTCCCGACGCGCCGTTTACTGGGTCTCAATTGAAGGTGCGGTGCGTTCCAAATTCGGCAGCAAATACGTAGCTAACACTGGGCGCAGGATATCTTCACACTCTTCATTAATTCCATACTACCAGCCCTGTCGGATCCTTCCAATGCCTACAATACCCAGCACAAATACGTCCTAATGTCACTAGCCGAGGTCAAAAGCATTGTGCTGCTTACAGATATCCCAAGCTCCGACTCTCTAACACTCCACCTCTTCAGCAACCTGTTCGATATCATATCGGGTTCTTCAAAGGCCTCCACGGGGGAACAGATTGCCAAAGATGTCGAGTATAACATGAGCCAGATGCTGGTGACATTAGTAGATGAAGCCACGGCCATGCCACCGCAGGTTGTTGATATCATTGTTGCTCAATTCCTGCGGGCAACGACTCCAGGCGCAGGGAAGGTCAAACACGGAGAAGCACACGCCGATGAGAAGCAAACTACGCTTCTGTTGAAGGAGCTCCCGGAAGCATACAACATGGCAAAGACCATCTGCAAATCGTGTCCCGAAAAGATGGCCCGCTATGTAAGTCAGTACTTCAACGATGTCATTATGGATGTTTCCACCGGACCGGCAAAGACGAACGGCCACAGGAGAACTAGTGATGCTCTCGGTTCGGATGAAGACGAAGGACCTGCTGGTCCTACTGAAGCAGACCTTAAGGAGCTTCAGAAGGCGCATCGATTGCTGCGCGAGTTATGGCGCGCTTCGCCAGCCGTTCTTCAAAACGTGATTCCCCAACTAGAGGCAGAACTGGCAGCAGACAATGTTCAGCTGCGCCTTTTGGCTACCGAAACACTAGGAGATATCATCTCTGGAATTGGTGCTGCAGGACCACCACCACCTCCCCCAATGGATCCTGCTGCATACCCACCTGTAAGGCTTGAAGATTGTCCTACCACATCGATTTCCAACAGCATTCTCACTACCCCTATGTCTCCCCAATCATTTGCCCAGACACACCAGGCAGTGTACGCCAACTTCCTCAAAAGAAAGAACGACAAGTCATCAGTCATACGATCTGGATGGACTACAGCAATTGGGCGAATACTGGTGACTTCTGCAGGAGGTATTGGCTTGAGTAGAGAAGACGAGAATGTGCTGGTCAGAGGGCTGGGGGAGAAGCTGAACGACGCCGACGAGAAGGTCCGGCTGGCCGCTGTGAAAGCAATTTCGAGCTTTGGTTTCCGCGACGTTATGACCAAATTGGCTCCGAACGGAGGTGTCACCAAGTCTGGCTCGGTATTGTGCAGTCTTGCGGACCGAGGCCGGGATCGCAGACATCCCGTGCGTGTCGAAGCCATGACTTCTTTGAGCAGAATATGGGGTGTTGCCGCTGGAGAGATCGCGGTAGGCAATGAGGCGGTAACGAATGCTCTGGGTGCAATCCCCTCAAAGGTATTCGATGCGTACTACGCCAATGATCTGGAGCTTAATATTTTGCTTGATCACGTTATGTTTGAGCAACTTATTCCACTGAGCTATCCGCCGTCCAAATCGAAAGCATCGAAAACAACGAACGGGGAGTCCCAAGGCGCAAGTCAGACAAACGGAGATGGACCATTCAATGCTGATAAAATCCGTACTGAACGAATTCTGCTGGTCGTCAGGTCTCTTGACACAAAGTCGAAGAAAGCTTTTTTTGCAATGCAAGCTCGACAGCCGACATACTCCAACGTTGTAGCCGCTTTCCTGAAGAGGTGCGAAGAGTTTAATGGGGGCGTTATGGAAGGTGACTCTAAGGAGATAAAGACAAAGCTTGACGGCGTGGTCAATTGGCTTGCGGATCTGCTTCCAGATCCTTTACGAACGACCAACGAACTACTCAAGTATGCCAAATTACACGATCGAAGGAGTTATCAGCTGCTGCGATTTGCAATCGGACCTGACAATGACTTCAAGACCGTTTTCAATGCCATCAAGGAGTTCTCAAAGCGCATTGAGTCAGCACCAGCAGCCCCTGCAGGCCTCTTAGAGACCCTTACCCCCATCATTTACCGATCGGCGTCACTTGCTTACAACCGTAGCCATCTTCCATTCATCATGCAATATATGAGAAGCGACGAGAATGGGCTTGGTGCAATCGCACATGAATTGATGCAAGAAATATCAGAACGTCACCCACAGATTTTCAAGGACAACGTCAAAGAGCTATGTAAATCATTGGCGGAGCAAGCCCCTTCGGCAACGAAACCTAATGATCTGGGGAGCGTAGAGACCTTGAGGGCATTAGCATCGTTCACCAAAAACCCCAACAGCTCTAAAGAGATACCCCATGATCGCAAATTTGTTCAAACCCTGATCAGCTTTGCCCAGTATGGAACACCACCCAAAGCTGCTAAGTATGCTGTCAGCGTCTTGATGGCTGCTTCTGACCGGAAAGAGATGCACGCAAAGGACCTGCTGGAAAAATCGGCACGAGATTGGGAGTATGGAGAAGATCATTTCCTCACGAAACTTGCGACCATCAGCCAACTGACGTTCCTGGAGCCTAGAACGACAGACGAGCTCAATGATGAAATTCTTGATATCACTACCCAGAAAATCCTCTTACAAGTTCGAACTACTCGCACCAACGGTGATGTCAGCTGGCAAACAGGTGCAGAGGTGGATGATGAATGCCAGGCTAAAAGCTGGGCTCTTAGGATACTGGTCAATCGTCTCCGTACGATTGACGATCCAGAGACTGCGAAGAAGCTCGCAGTACCTGTGTACAAGCTCTTGAACCAGCTCATTGTCAAGAATGGAGAACTGTCCCAGAAGAACGACACGCCCAAGTCCCACAAATCCCGGTTGCGTCTCCTGGCGGCGCAGTTGATGTTGAAGTTATGTACGAACAAACTGTTTGATGATCTCCTGTCACCCGTCGAGTTCAATAGTCTCGCTTTCGTCACTCAGGACCGCCTTGGAGATATTCGCCGGGGTTTCGTTGAAAAACTCCAAAGGTATTTGGTCAAATCTAAGCTCTCCCACCGCTTCTACACCATAATATTCTTGACGGCTTTTGAGCCCGATCAACGTCTGAAGAGTTCCATCATCACCTGGATTCGTTCTCGCGCTAAGCTTTTCCACGATGCCAAGAATAGAGCGCTAGAGTCGGTATTCACACGACTCATATCTCTGCTAGCGCATCATCCAGATTTCAGTGTTGATCCAGAGGAGCTCAGGGATCACGCACAATACATCTTGCACTACATAACCACCGTTGTTACCGAGGAAAACCTTCCCCTGGTTTATAAGTTCGCCGAGCGAGTAAAGCAAGTACGCGATGCAATCAGCGGCGCAGATCCGGACAACATTTATGTTCTGAGTGATCTAGCCACAGCTTTGCTCAAGAAGTGGCAAGAAAAGAAGGGCTGGATCATGCAGACTTGGCCTGTGAAGGTCGGATTGCCTCTCGGACTCTATATAGGATTACCGAGTCACGAAGTGGCGCAGGAGATTGCCGAGAAGCAGTACTTGCCGGCACCGGAGGTTATGGACTCACTGCTTGACAAGCTAGTGAGGGATGCAGAGAAGAAGAAGGTTTGTCCTGCATATATCTGTTGAGTGTTCGCCAGGCTAATAAAATAACAGCAAAAGCGGAAATCCGATGATAGGGACAATGATGCCCACCCAGCCAAGAAGCACAAGTCTGATGCAAAGTCCAAAAGCTCGCGGAATTCGACAATCAAGAAGGAAAAGCCTGCCAAGGTCGCGAAGACACCCAAGGCCAAGAAGCCAAAACAGGCAATAAGCACGCCTGCCTCCAGCCCTGGCGAGCGGAGGAAGAGTGGCCGCGGTGCAAGCGCCAAAAAGACGTACGAAGAACGAGATTCTAGTGAAGACGAGAAGGAATTGCAGGACGGAGTGGCATCTTGGGAGTATGAAGATGGAAGAATAGAAAAAGACGCGAAGGCGACACGCGATGCTGCGAATTCCGAGGATGAGCTAGAATCGTCAGGTGCCGAGGAAGATGTTGAGGAGGAAGTTGCCACGCCTGAACCAGAAGTCGAGGAGGAAGTTGCCACGCCTGAGCCAGAAGTCGAGGAAGAAGTTGCCACGCCTGAACCAGAAGTCGAGGAGGAAGTTGCCACGCCTGAACCAGAGGCGGAGAAAGGGGAAGAGGTGATACATACACCTACACCCCCGCGATCAAATACGAGACGAGTTTCTACGAGGTCAAGTACAAATAAGCCTCCTCCCAAAGCCTCCGCATCGAAAGCAGTGAAGCCGAAAGCCAAACCACCGCGTGTGCAAGTCAAGGCGAAGACGCCAAACTCGAAGCCAGCTGCAAGGCCGAAGAGGGGAGCTGCGAAACGCGCTAAGGATGTCGACGAGATGGATTTGGATGAAGATTGAGCCGAGTATTAATCTGAAAGTCTTGCATACATACATTGCACAATATATCTGTTTGAGTAATCAAAAGCCTGCGTTGCTTCTTGCTACATTACATGGATAATACAATACCCCCAGGGCTAGGATAGGAAAGGATGATGACCAAAGCGCACATCAGTTTTTGCTTGGGATGTACATAGCTACAGTAGCTCGATAATAATGGGATGAGATGAGATATGATGCAGTTGAACGCTTTTATGTATAATTTGCAGGCGATAATACACAATTGCTTACCCGTTTCTACCCCGACTTTTGTTCATACTGCATGCCTTTTTGTAACTACAAGTAACATTTTCGAGTACAGCGATGAGTGAACAGTTCCTGGTGGCGTAGCCATATCTCTAACCTAGAACCTTTGCGTTTACTTACTGTATGCAAGAAGACTCGCATCTAACCCATCACATTGATACATGGGCGCCCAAGGGTAGGTGGGACCTCATTCCTGGATTGGTCTTTTGAGAGCATTTTGTTGAACGAGCATAGTGCGAGCTATGGTTCATAACTCAAAACAGACCATTCCAAGAACGTAAACACAACAGCGTAGGAAGAGCTTGAGGGAGGCTTGGTGTAGAGCATTTACCTACTTCGCCGCCACATGACTTAACATCCCGTGATTTCACATTCTCAGAGCAGCTATGGCGTACAATATAACGTCTTACCAGCATGGAGCCATAGTATGATAATCACGAAGCACCCGTATAAGGAATCTTTGATCTCGCTCCTGAATTTGCTACTGTCTGCATCGCCTAACTACTCCAATCCACTTCTTCCAGTCTTTCTTGTGGGAGCCCGAGCATACAGCAGCGGTACATATGTCTTTCTTCGCCTCTCTTCTCCCCATATTTTGGTTCTCTCTCCGAAAAGTAATACAATGAATGCTGCTTGTGGTATCCAGATAAAAGACCCATCCCGCGGACGCCAATATGATACAATGCCTGGTTTTCGATGTCATGTGACGGATGAATGCGAATAGGAAAGGAAGGAAAGCCTTGCGGGGCGATGAGAGGAAGAGGGTCAGCTTCTCTAGAAAGAGAAACATTTGATATATTATTCATGCGATGCATGTTATTGCGTGCACGTCACGTGACCGTCGGGATTTTCTTGCGACAATAAAGAGGAATGGATCACCCTAAGCTTCAAGATCTTCTTCATCTTCTTTGTTGGTCTTGGTGACGGGGACTGATACAAGTCCGTCAACTTCCATGCTGATCTCGGCGATGGGGGTGGACACTTTAGGTGGTGTAGCTGGAGGCGACTCTATGTGAGGTTGTTGTGTCTCGGGCTGCTGGAGCAGAGGCGCGGACGCAGGGTCGGATTCGGATTCTGGCTCTGGCTCCTCGTCCTTTGCAAGCTTGCTCTGAAAAACAGCCATAATTGTTTGCATACACTGCTTGTCAATTTTCGACAGCTTCTGACTCTGATTATTTTGCGATATGGAAGCCGCATCGCCTTGCGCAATTAATGCGATCACTGCGGGAGAGGCTTCGGCCTGTTCATCCATTTGTTAGCATGTGCCACGATAGTGATTACGTCACAAGACACGTAGCATGACAGTGAAAGTGAAAGTGAAAGTAAAAGCAGACACGAATACTTATACGTAAATGTAAACGTAAAAAAAAGTTCTGGGTAACTTACGAGTAGGGCGTTGATGAGCGTCTCGAGACCGCTGGAGTCTGTATCCTGTGCAGCAAATGCTAAGAGGTTTAGAACTGCTTGTTGCTCGGCGATTGATCGCGACTCCCAGAGCGCACTCTGTGTTGCCTCGACTCGCTGCCGTTCGCGAAGTCGAGCCCTGTCAATACCACCACCATGTTGCTTGACTCTGTCGTGACATCAGTAAAACGCTGGGACTTTGGTTTGGTCAGGAATTTTATCTTACTTTGAGATGAAGTCCAGCTTGATGCCCTCCTCTGGAAGCTTGTACACAACCCCAAACTTGTTATCTTCATAAAATCCTCCGCCAGGTTGCACGTCCTCTGAATTTTCTATCTCAATGTAGCCGTTGTTCCTCGTACCGCGCCTCCACGCAGGGGTGATGGGCAAGCTACCCTTGATTTTACGATAACGATGAGCCGGGCCCAAATTGAAAGGCAGGATGTCCATAATATCGTCTATATGTGCTGGACATCTCCACTTCCTACTAGAGTGGGGTTCCTTGGTCATAGGAGACTCGAGGCAGTCAAGATGCCAATAAAGGCCACAGTAACTGCAAGGAATGATTAAGCGATCTGGAGCAGAGGCCGCCTGGTTGCATGCATGGCAAAGGATTGGTTTTCCCTTTTGGTCCCTTAAGCGGGAGAAGTCAGGCGCTTCATCGTACCCTTTGTGGTTCCTAAATTGATGTCAACAGTGAGTTCACAAAGTCAGATCTAGCCGAGGCTTACTTTGGTTTTGGAGGAACAATATCTTCATACTCTCCTTCGGAACCAGTTCTGACACCTTCGAAACACTCGCGTATTTCCTTAGGCAGGTGAAACGCACTCGGATTCTTGCCCTCAAGGCTATCAAGAAGATAGTCAAAACTGCGAGGCGAGCCTTCTCTCCGAGGGGGGTGTTTTTGATATTGGCACTGATTGCAAAACCATTCATCGGGAAGCGCGCCTTCTACCATGGGTGGATCGACACATTTAAAATGAAAAGATCGAGTGCAGCCATCGCAACAGACCAAGTCGCCATTACCACCACAGGCCGCACAGTAGTCATCGTTATCCTCCTGTCCCATGAATCAGCATCGACATAATCTGGTGTTAGAGAAAATAATCACGAGGAAGGACTGTGATGGAAGGCTGGATGGATGAACGGAAGGAAGGGATGAAGGATGGATGATGAGGATGGTAGGTTTCAGTACGATGTGGGGGTGGCATGGTTGGTCTCCTCGGCAAAGGCGGAATGCAGAGATTGGCGCCCGGGCGATTGCAGCAATATGAATGAAATCAAACTTTTAACACACTCAAAGGCTTTACTGTGATCTCCAAACAGATCCGCGATAGCCACGACAGACGAGATGAACCATTGTGATGTAGCTGAAAGAGAAGGAGAAGAAGCTTACCTGGTTATTGGCAAATGCACCGTTGCCGATGGGGCTGTTTCGTTCACCGCTTGCGCGAGGAATGCCAGCTAGGGTCCCGCCGCCCTTTTTCTTCATTGGCCTGTAGTAGAAAATGGCATTAGCATTGTTCGTGATCCGAGTCTGTTGAAACTGAAGACTTGAGTGAAGATGAAGAATATAAAGAAATGGCGATTGGTCGCACCATGCGACACCACCCACAAATATTCCAGGCAACGAAAAGAAGAGGCACGGCAAGTAACACAAAGTAACAGATAATGTTTGAGAAATATAACTTGCTTCGGGCTACGAAGCGATGCTGTGATGCAACAAAAATTGATGACTTACGATGTTTTGACACGTAGGCCGCTGCCTGACTTCGCCTTCCTGGTTGGCCGGTTCAACGTGCTCGGTGTGCCAGCACGAGAAGCAGAAACGGAGCCGGGAGCAAGCTCAGGATGGAAAGAGAGGCGGGTTGGAGAACTAAGGTCTTCCGAGTCATAATTAGATCGCGGTCGCGCGGTCCTGTTGTTGAGCAGACGGATCTTGGTCGGCCGTTTGGACGGGGCGAGGTCGACAAAATCACCTTCGGATGCAGTATCCATGTCTCGAGGAGCAACATGAGGGGGAGGCTGATATCGCTCGAAGCTCTCCGGTGTCTCAGCGTTCGAGTGCGTGATCTCTCGTGCAGAGCGCTTCAATCGACTGGACTGATCACTGTCATCATGTGCACGCCCCCGAACCTTGTCCAGATTCTTCGCCTTGTAGGAGATGAACTTTGCGGGTTTGCCCAGTGCAGGCGCTGGGATGGGAACCATTTCGGCATTTGCACCAGAATTTGAATTTGAGCTAGAACTTGGATTTGAGACTGTGGTGCGTGAATTGTGGTTGTTGTGGCTGAGATGATGGTTGACTGAAGTAAAAGAAGATGAGGAAGGTGCAGGGACCGTCGCGAAGTAAATGTTTTGGGGCCGTTCTTCTGTGGCGCGCTGATTGGTGGTGGCTGACCATTGACTTGATTATGGGGGGCCAGAGCTTCGGTTGGCGCTGAATAGCGAGCTTTCGTATTGTCGCTTCGATTATGCTTGCGGGTGTTATTATTACGTCCGTCACCGCTAGACGCACCACCATTACTATCACCACCACTGTGCTTGTCTTCTGCTTTTGCTGGGCTGGGAAATTCGCTGTCGGCAATCTTCTCGTCGACTGACGATAATGAGGAGGAGCTCGAGATCGATCCGGATCGTGCGCGGCTCAGTGAGTTCGACGGTGCCCCGTTCTGCTGCGGCGTTTCGGGTTTCGCATGCGCTGCTTCAGTCGCCCCTGCGCCCGCACCCGCACCCGTAACTGCACCGGCACATGCACCGATTCCCGAGCCATAGATACCGTTGAGCCCGTTCATCGGCATCGGCGAGAAGGGAGACACATAATGGCTCTGCTTCTGCTTCTTGGCAATGTGCGCAATGTCGTATTCTTTAAGTGGCGATGTAGACAAATGCGATATTGCCATGGCCATCGCTTGAGTGTCACTCGCAGACCGCACGCCCATGCCGGGTTGTGTCTGGGGAGTGCCGTACGAGAGAATAGTATTGAGCGCCGAGTACTGGGGAACTGGTAAAGGATCACTTCCATCGCCGTTGAAATAGTACTCCCCAGTTCTTTCTTTTTTGCCCTCTTTTTTCTTCTCTTTCATCAAAGCTCGAAACTCCGCCATTTGAGCAGGTGCCGCTCGGCTGTTGTAGACAGCCTCGATGATTCTGACAACTCGAGCCTCAGAGTCTCGAGCATCATCATACAGAATGCGAAGAGCATACGCTGTAGGCCACCGCCTACTGTCGACGGCCAGCTGGACAGCATCCTCAATAACTCTGTCGGTCTTAAGAAGGTCAATGAGAGGCTCGCCATCTTCACCAAGAGCTGGCTGAGCGGGAAGCGAGGGAGCTTCAAGTGCTGGTATTGGTGTAGCAGGAGAAAAGACCTGGTGGTCCAGGTCTGCAGCTCTGGCGATAGGAGTAGTTATTTCTGGTTCTGTAGTTGCATCTGTAGCCGTCGTTGTAGCCGTAGTTGTAGCCGTAGATGCAGGAAAAGGTGATGCCGACAAAGCAAAAACTGCCTGGCCAGATGTTTGATCCACAACATGATCCACCACAGGCGCTTTTTCAGGGCTCGATTGTTGCGGTGTCTTCGGAGAAAGCTGCTCAACGTCGTCGGTCTTTGTAGAGGCAGACCTATGTCGTAGTGGGATCGTGGGAGGCTCGGGTGTCATGGCCTCGAAGGGGGTGACGGACGCTGTGCGTTTTCCAAGCGTAGAACGCCCACCCGCATCCGAACCTCCGTTGGGCCTCGCAGCGGCAGCAGCCCTTATGACCTTGAGACTTGGACCTTGGCCGAGCGGTTCCATACCCGTGACAACGCCATAACGCTCGTGGCCATCGTCTACAAAGCTCGGTCGGGGAGTTGGTAAAGGCGGCTCGACCCAATTGTCTGAGGAAGTCGTTGGCCGTTCAGCAGCAGCATCTGCAGTCGTATTCGAAGCCTCGGTAGCCGCATTGCTGATTGCAGCGACAAAGGGACTGCTGTATCGACTTCGTGTCGTTCTTTCTCCCCGCGGAGCCTGCATGGCTCGCAGCCCTCCCTGAACTCGAATGCGACCGCGACCACGAATCCAGCACGCTGCGAAGATGTTAGCTGAAGAAGCTGGTGCATGAATTCAGAATCAAATACTGCTCTATTGTTCGCTCGCATGCACAGCGGATTCAATCGTGATTCGGGAAGGGGGGGAGGTATAGTCAGTACCTAGCTCTGAGGAATTGGTGGTGAAGAGGAAATAGGAGGTAGGAGTCGCTAAGGTTTTCCGTACACAGGGGCCGAGAGGTCACGTGTGAGGAAGAGCCTGTCGCCACCAATTATCAACAGAGGGTGTGCGTTTCGACGGATGAAGATGAGCAAATAGAGTAGGCACCATGAATGAACAGGATGTCGATATCGCTCCGACCTGGGAGGTTGTTGGTTGCAAGGTGGTGTTGAGGTACGGTATGTTGTGATGTAAAGAAGTAGGAAGTTGAGTTGTGTGTTAGGGTTGGCGAGGTTGGGCTGGGTTTTTCAAGGGGCTCGCTTTGGCTTTGGTGGTGGTCACTTACCGGACCGGCATACCATACCACACCTAGCAAGTCAATATCTGTATGATCAAGGACCACCACGCCTCTTTCCTTTCCTTTCCTTTCCTTTCCTCTCCTTTCTTAACTTTTATCCAGCCATTCATTGCTGCTTACATTCTGTTGCATTCTATTATGTGGGCTGCGTGTGAGCGAGCCCCTTTTCAGAAGCCAGCCAGCGATTGCAATGCCAATGAATGTCCTATAGTAATGGAAGCGAGTAATATGAGGAGAGAAGCTTTTGACCGAGTGGGATTCATTCTAGATCATCTGTAAGTCATCCTCTCCACTTTGATCCCCCATCTGAGGTGAGGTCATTGAATCGTCACACGCACTGCGGTAGGTACAAAGGGGAGGAAGGAACCATCACATGAAATAAAGGTACCGCCAGGATCATCATCTGCTGCATATCTGTATTCTTTCATTTACTCGAGAAGTTCTAGTGCTCAGGAATAGTGTGCGCAGTGCAATCCTCCCAGATTTTGAAATGCTGGAGGATCATGCCATCATCCCGCCATTTCTGGACTAACGAAACTTGGCTAGAGCAAAAGTTGCTGGAGAGCTCCATAGCATATAGCATATCAGAGCAGAGCAGAGCAGGGCCCACAGCAAACGTTAAAACGCGAAGAAGGAATGTCGAATGCAAAGAAACCTCCCATCTCATCTCATCTCACCTTAGGGGGTTTTCTCAAATCATCATGCCGTCATACCGTCGTAGAATGCTTTACTCGTCGTCGCTGCTCTCCTCCTCCTCTGCAGCTGCTGCCGTCTTCTTGGCCGGCTTCTTCTTCTTAGTCTTATTCTTGACCTTTGTCTCCTTTGCCAGGGGTTCCTCCAAAATCTTGAGGACTTCCTCGTCTGTAATCTTCTTGTCCGTCTGGAACTTGGACAGATCTGGGCTTGGTGGTGCGGCAAGCTTTTGAAGACCATTCTTTGTGATAGCTTTCAAATCAGTTAGCCTACACTCACCCAGGGAGCAGAATATGAAGGTATCATCTTACCAATTGTGGTCAGCAGTCGAGCAACGGGCTCGGCGTCCTTTTCACCAACAACCTCATATTGTCTGAAGACATTGCCTCGGACACACTCTACAACACCAACTTTTGCATCTCGCTCGTCTTCCAATTGCCTTAAGCTGAATGGGAAGACACCAAATTTCTTGACGACTTCGTTCAGAATCTTCTTTGAGCTGGGTCGCTTAAGAGCATATGTCAGAGTAGTCCGACGGTGAAGAGTTGGTCGGTTCTCGAAGGTCTTGATCTTTCCAGATCCCAAAGAGACACCCATCTCAACACCCCAGACGTCACCAACTTCAGGAATGCCGTCGCCCTTGGTGCCATCACCAGGAGCAAGAATGATCTTCTTCTTTCCTTCGATCTCGTTCCGCTCAAACTCCCAGCTGGTGGTGTGTTCTACCAGATTGCAGTCGTAGCTCTTGACCACCTTCTCCAGTAGACTAGTGATCTTGCTTTGGGTGGGTGCCTTGACTTTGGCTGCCTTTGCCTTCTCCTCATCGGTGCCCGTAGCAAGGAGTCCAGGAGGTACCATTAAGCGCAGCAAAAGCTCATTTGCATAGTGGGTAGCCAGTAGCAAGTCAGCGTCACGGCCTTTGATCACATCATCCTTATTCTCGGCCGAGGGGATGATGATGGTATCACAGACTATTGTTCCAAAGCCATCGATTTGTGCGCCCAACTGGATCTTGATAGATTCGCCTTCCTTCAGCGTAACAGAAGCCTCGGCTTCATCAGATGTGAGCGGGGTGTAGGGGGTGACGAAAGAAGATGGCGAGACAGTGGTCGGATGGGAAATGCCTGTGTATGCTGATTAGTCGCGACCACGAATATGACTGAAAGCCAAGCTCTGCTTACCCTTTGTGATCTTCTTTCCACGGTAGACCTTTGCGATCTCTTCCTCCAAGAGTTTGTCACCTTTCTCGCAGATGGTGACGATCTTCTCCCCTGCAGCGCAAAGTGCAGTGACGGCCTCCAAAACCTTCTGAGAGATTTGGGCAGCGCTCTTGTACTTTGTGAGGGTGTCGGGGTTATTGAGAGTGTAGTCTGCATGCGTGAAAATTAGCAATTTTCACAGTCTGGGGGGCCGTCGTGTCGAGTTGTGAGAGGGATAGCGGGGTAGAAACATCCCACCAAGCTGTACTGAACTCGAACTTACCGACTTCCTCGGTTTCCTTCTTGTCGGCCATGATGCTGGTAGAGTTTTATGTGCGTGGAGGCAGTGAAGGGGTGTGTAGATGATGGCTTTGGATTTGGATCGGCAAAGGGGAGAATTTGTGGTATTTTGTTGGCGGGAGGCAGTGTGGTGTGTGGTTGATAGATTGTTGCTGGCTGTGGTGGGGTTGGGTTGGGTTGGGTTGTGCGTGCCCAGTTCAGTAGCGAGGCGCTGATTGCTAACTTTACTACCTAAACTGAGTCCTGTAGTATCAGTAGCAAATGGCAAACCCTTGTAATAAGCCACTCCGCTGCAGTAGGTAGTGTAGGTAGGTATTTGTAGTGTACTGTACCTATCTAGGTAATAAGGCACCTTTTCAGGTAGTGTTGATCGATCCTTGCGTGTCTGGCCTTGTCTTTATGGTTGTTGACGGAGTATTTATTTATGACTGCAGTGGTTGACATCGTCAACCGTATGTTTTGCTTCACCCTACACTGCTGCTGGCCTTGATATTGAGGCTTTAAATAAGACCCCAGACCCAGCCAAGCAACCTTTAAAAGGTACCTATGTATTATAGCGGTACCGTTACTTACCTAGGTACCTACCTTATGCCTTTCGCGCCAAAGTCGCGCCTCAATCACTATTACTGTATATTTATTTACCACTGATTTTCACCGCCTTCTTCTCAACCACCTAGTCACCAGCCGTATAGCACAAATATCGTCGCAAACCTGCCGCGAATGTGCCCACCATGGCACCCGATCCTCAGGATTCCTCACACGTCGACAATGCCTCCACCGCCTCCGCGCCTGTAGAAGCAGCGCCAGCAGCAGCAGCAGCAGCAGCCTCTTCGCCTGACCTGGTCCATCGCGAGCGCACAAAAGCCGACTTCGAGAAGTATGTCTTGGACCAATATGTCAATCGCGATCTCGTCCATACAGCCTCCATAGTCGCCGACCAGCATAGCCGAGCAAAGCAATACACCCACATGAAGAGCGAGATAGACGATTACAGGAAGACGCGAACTGACTTTCGACAATGGTTTCCCCTCAGTCGCCTGTATGGCGAGGGCTACAATGGCTATGGCAACGGCCATACGGATGGCCAAACAAAAGTCGTATATCCAGGCGCGAAACCGAGGCTGGGTCACAGGAAGACTCGTCAATTGCGCGTCAAGCGCAGAGACATGGCTCAGCAGGCAGAAGCCGTCGAGGAGTTGGTGCCAGTACGGCTGGATGTGGATTTTGACAAGATCAAGCTTCGAGACACCTTTACATGGAACCTGCACGATCGTACAGTCTCACCAGATCTTTTCGCTGCCCAACTGGTGGAAGATTTAGGCTTGGCTACTCCAGCAGCGAATCCAGTCCTCGAGCAAGTTCAGCAGCAACTGCACGAGCAGCTCACCGACTTCTACCCCCAGGTGTATTTTGAGGAGGATGCTCTTGACCCCGAGTTGCCATACTCAGCCTATAAAAATGAGGAAATGCGAATAGTCATCAAACTGAACATCACCATCGGCCCTACAACGCTCGAAGACAAGTTTGAATGGGAGCTCAATAATCCTTTGAACTCGCCCGAGGAGTTTGCACAGAGCATGTCCAGAGAAATGTCGTTGGCAGGAGAATTTACCACTGCGATTGCGCATTGCATACGGGAACAGTGCCAGCTGTTCACCAGGAGTTTATACATTGTTGGACATCCGTTTGATGGCCGACCTTTAGAGGATGCAGATTTGATTAATGCATTTTGCCAGACCCCCATTACGACTGCCCTTCGGCCGCAGCAACAAGCCAGAGAATATGCACCCTACTTGTATGAGATGACTGAGGCCGATCTAGAGAGGAGCGAAGTTATATACTCCAGAGAGCAGAGGAGACAAAAGCGATCAGTGAACAGAAGAGGAGGTCCAACTTTACCAGATCTCAAGGATAGACAACGAACTGTACGCACTTTGATTGTCTCGTCGGTACTTCCCGGAGCTGCAGATACGATAGAAGATAGCCGAATATACAAGAGAGTGGGTGGTCCATCGGGGCGAGGGAAACGTGCAGCTGGCAAAGGAGATGGAGATCTTTCCGAGTCATCGGACAGCGATAATTCGTCTCCAGAATCTCCTGCTATGTCCAACCTACTCTCAGGTACTGCCAGAACGAGAGGTATGCGAGGAGCCGCCACAGCCGCGCAGCAGAGAATGGCAAATATTGGAAGGTCTGAAACACCCGAGGCGGCGATAATGCATCACCATGAGACGAGGACTTCTGCCAGAAGATTTGTTGGTCGCGACGCCCGTGAAGAGAGCTTGGATAGTCCGTCGCTGGTTATCAAACTGAAAATTGGAAAGGAAAAATTAAGGAAACTTGTACGGGATCTCAAGGCCGGCAATCGTCCTTCGAATATACAGCAGACACCATCCTTCAATCGCTCACAGTCAGCTCGTGGTACGCCAGTTCCGGGCTCGATGGGGCCCCCTTCAACTCCTGGTGCACAAAACCAGCAACTACAGCCTTCGACTTCAACTCCAGCTCCACAGGTTCAAATAGGTCGAGTCGATGCTCCACCACCGCCTGCTTCAGGCCAACCTGCTCATGCACCAGTAAGTTCTATATTTCATTAGCTTCTCTCCTGAGGTCACACGTGATGTAGCTGGAGGAAATAGTGCTTTCTCGAAAGCGTCCTCCTGAGACTGTTCGGACGACTAATCACCATCAAGCGATGCAACCCTGATCAATCCCTCAATTTATCATTCCCTAAGATATATATTGCTAACATATTCCCAGCCTCCACCTCCAAGCTGGCTCACGGACGGCCTAACAACTCTCCTGACTACATATCCCTCGGACCGCTTTGAGGGTGTAATGCGGTACTCGCCCGTCAATTCTGCGACCGAAATGCCCTGTCCAGCACCAGCAGCAGGACAACCTACCCCAGAAGGAATAAAATGGATGTATCTGCCCCGGATACGGTGTCACGATTGTCCTGGCAAATTGTATACCCCAGGTCCGGAGACCACGGTAGGCAATTTTGAAGTACATTTGAAGAATCGGCAACATCGCGAGAGAGTAGAGGCTAGATCGGCTGTGAATCAAGGCGCAAGTGCAAGTGATGGCGGAGGGTTTTAGCTTTGGATTGATATTGTATTGTTTGTATCATTTGAACGATGGGGACATAAAGGTGTTAGGCGAATGAGGGCACGGGTTTCGGCTTGGATGAATATATCAATATTATATGGCTTGGCTAAATGGAATGAAAGAAATAGTTATGTGCAAATTGGAAGGGTTGATTCGAGACAGCAGGTGTCATCTTGCTGGCTTCATTTCTCTGTTTGGAAGGAAAACACGCATATCATTTTTTCGGAGCGAAGCTCACTGTCTATTCAAGTAGCAGGAATTCAGGAAAGTGATACGGACGATTCGCGGCATCCATACCTGGAAAGAACGACCACCTCTGATAATTATCTCTCTTCCGTCTCCACTTTGCCAGCATTTCCACCATCATCAATGCCAGACAGGTTTCCCAGTTATGCGCATCTGGCTTCACATCTTTCGAAGCATCTTCTCTGACAAATAAGGTTCCATTTTCAGCCGCTCGTACTCGCAGACACTGGCTTGGACGTTGCAATGGACGAAGAAGGCCGAAGCCAAGTGAAGATTGTCCCTATTGCTCCCTTCAGCACGAGACTAACAGACGTCCTCTGTTGCAGAGACCGCGAAGGAAGGTAGCGGAGGGCAAATATAAGCCAGCGGTGCTAGGTAAAACAAACGTAAGCATTTCCCTTCTGGTCAAGAAGGGGCTGACCATGAGACAGCCCGGTGGGATTCAGAAGAATAAGAAGAGCGGTTCAAACAAGAATGGCGTTGCGACGAAGAAAGGCGCCGCCGGAAAGAAGAAGGGAGCAGGTAAGGATAGAGAAGAAGTCCAGGAGTCGCAGCATCTTCCTTCTATGGGGAGAGGCGATGGGGAACATGCTCAGGACCCCAACGACCTCAGTAGCATATCCGTACACGGTCTTTCCGAACACAACGCAGCAGGTGCTCGGACGAACATACCTACAATAAACCTCCCCGACGACTCTAGAGATGTGGAGGGCAACAACAAGGCTATATTAGCTCTCTCGGAGCCTGCCGTGCCAGGAAGATCAGCATCGAGCAGGTCTCCAGTTTCCATCCCTTCAGCCAGGAGTGCAACTCCACATCCCTCCGAGTTTAGGGAGGCAGCCGATGCCGCAGACGCCGCCGCCAGCGAGATGACTGGAGTCCCGTCTGAGCACGATATCTGGAACGCAATGGCGGACGAAACTTCTTATTACGACAAGGGAATAAAATATTTCAAACTCCCGCAGCCAGTGCCAGCTCCAACTGTAGACAACCCCCTTCTTAGTCCCCTTCTTCGCTCCCTCCAAAACAATAAATTCGTTTTCAGTTTGCTTTAATACTCAGCAAAAATATCAAACTAATTTGCTGCAGTCTGCTCCAATTCCCGACACAAGACTACAAGACACACTGCTCGCCCGAGAAGGCTCCGAGTCGCGTCTACCGAGCCCAGATCAACGGGAACAAGAACGTCTCTCGCTACCTGCATCATTAATTAGCGGAGCTCCTCCTAGGGACTATCAATTACCTCCATACTCGAGAAATAACACCAGCCCGAATCCACTCGAGAGCGCGGAAGGGATCTTTACAGATTTAGACGAAGCGTAGAATTTATGATGGATTGGTTTGACACCAGGGACGTCAAGGTTTTAGCACTATGCATAGTACTTGGAATCACTTGATTCGAATGCAACATGGTAGGTTTTGTGTATACCTACAGTAAGTAGTTCGGCTTCTGCGGGCAAGGCGTTGGATGGGTGACTATGAGGGTAATGTTGTTGGTATCGATATTGGTATTCCATTTCTTACCTCTTTTCGCTACTCCTTGCTGTGTCCGGTTGATCCTTCGATTGTTCTGTTGCTGTGGAGAATTGCTTCAGATACCTAGGTGCGTAATCCAAGGGTCAAGTCAGCAGACTTCCAAATGGACCCCAGCTAGCAATTATAGAGCTCGGTGCTCTTTCTAGTCAATCCATCTATGAAAACCCCCCAGGGGTGTACTATTCTATCTTGTGAGAATACGCCCCGGAGCTATTCAAGGCAGCTGCAAATATGATTGGCCGAGCAGATCCAGTACTTTTAGGACATTCTCTCTCCGTTCTACATCGAGTCCTTCGTTGCGATTTACCTGAAGATGGATGAAGTGCTTGGAGAAAGGTCACTTACCGTATACCGGAAGCGATCTTATCTTCTCACAGCACGATCTTGAACCAAATTTATAATGGTTATCCACATAATCATAATCCATGCCGGGTATACCTAATGCAAAGTCCTTCCTCCGTCCCAAACCTCTTGTAGCACAATACCCTTGAGCACCTAATGCAAGATTCCTGATTCCGTTATACACCCTTAAGCACAATACCTTGCTCAAGCCTTGAATTCCACACTCCTCCTAACACCCGCATCCTTCGGGGCCCCATTCAAGGCCAGCGCCGCAAAATGCCCTCCGACAACTGGTCGTGCGGCAAACTTGCCAGTCCCAAAGCTGTTTATGATTAGGTCCCGATTTTTATTGAAGGAAGAAAACTTACTCTCCTGTCTGCGTATTGTACAGGTCAGTAAAAGCACGATTCGTTGGAGTATTATTTATCCAATTGGCGAGCTTCGAATAAAACATTTTCTTCGTGGACGGACTCGCGATAGCTGCAACCCACATTTCCCAGTCCGCTTTCAGAAAGTCAGTACTACTTGGGGTGTTGGGATAGGAAGACTTACATTTTGTATTCGTATTCCTGGTATCAAGAGGTACTCCATATTCATCTGCTACAGTGGGATAGAAGGTGCTTTGCATGTCGTAGATGGCATTTGGGACTAAATTGAGGCCCAGAAGTTTATCGGCGTAAAGATTGTAGAGCAGACCTATGATTTCGTAGTTAGTTTGAGGTTCGAAAACGAATACTTTACGCACCATGCGAGTTACTATCCTGGTAAGCTAGATTGGTATGTGGAGGATTCGCATCCTTAACAACAGCCATCTCCTGCCACTTCTTGATGTAATCATGAGCTATATTGGAAAAGTTGGCTGCATCCGCATTATTGCCTGTAAGCTTGGAAATCACAGCCATTGCCTCAATACCAATGATACCCTTCAAGGCCAAGTTCGTTTGGTTGATAAGCGGTCCTTGGAAATCGTCGGTAGACAACTGGTTGTCTGGAACCAGAGAATAAGATATCAGAAAACCAGCCCATTGCTTCAATAGTTGATAGTGTTTAGACAGGTAGGCAGTGTCTGTTGTGCGCTGGGCATAGGCTAGAGTTGTGATGATCATGTTTCCGCATTCCTCGACCGGCATATCCTCTTGTTGGCCATCCTCATGACCAGTAGCTTGTGGGTAATGAGCCCCCAAATCATGTATACTCCACTGCTTGGGGAAGCGCCCGGCTTCTTGATTCTCAAACAATGGATCCAGAAGGTATTTGACTAAGATCGGATTAGAATATAGGAAAATTGGTATAGCCGGAAAGATAACATCCACGGTCTGGATATTGCCGTCAGAGGAAATCTCTTTGAGGAACAGGTAAGGTTTGGAAGTCGTTCCGCATAATTGAGCAGCACCAAAGGCTTGACGTGCTGAGAGCGAAGTGATGGTGAGATAATTCTGGCCACCAGCCGCAAGAGAATCAACGGCGAAGACATGGTCGATACTTCCATCGACTTTTGAGTAGTCTTTGTACAAGAATTCGACCATCGCAAGATCAGAATCGAAATAACTGGTCCAGAGAGAGGGAAGGGAAACGATGCCGTCTGCACCATCGAATTTAATAGCATTCTGCTGGGCATGAACGATGGTGTATAGCGTCGTGATTGGGGTGTTCCCAACATTGTTGAGGTCATTTGCTACAAAGTAATCAGCTGGTGTTTGGAACTCCAACTCACTCATCCTTACCGAAAGCAAAGACGGGGAAGTTGTCACTGATTGCTCTGTAATTGCTATCCTGGGTGTTTGGGAGCTTGCCGTCCTTGAGAAAGTTCCCACGCACGGTCTCATGACCACCAGACTGGGAAGTCAAGGAGGGGGTGGCTGCTGTTGACCAATACCTGTGAAAAGTAAGTTATTGACCTGATAACGAAAGCACTCGACCTTACCAATTCCCCCAATGGGCACCATCATCGGGAAAATCGTCATTGAACTCGCTCTGTGTTTGACGCCAAGATTTGTGACTGGCAACGTTATTCTGATTGGAAAAGCTATACGGCGTCAATTTATCAGTTGTGTGGAATTCGAAATGCTTCCTACCTCCACTGTGCAGTGTCTGTATTGCGGATAGAAACCCATTCTAGTAGAAGTCAGCACCGAGAAGTGAAGATATACGCATCGACATGTGATATCCCTTTGGAGGATGGTAAGGGTATTGAGAAATAGTGCGAGCTGTGCCCGGATGCCTAAAAACAAAGGACGTAGAAAGGTGAGAACCCCCAGGCGCCTATTGCTGCACGACACATTGGAAGCCCACCCATCTAAGAAAAGACACCATGACAAGTTGACCTGCCAAGGCATAACGGCATAGGAAGTATGAATACGTACCTGCCGTAGTGTCAGCGTAAAGTTGAACAGAATGCGAAGCTCCATCAGTTGAAGCAACAGTGACTTGAAGATAGCTGCCGATGATCGACTGTCTCTTGAGATCCTTCGGTGCAACAGGCGAGATGAACGTGACATTCATAGATACTTTTCCTGCGACGTTCATGATAAAGGTTGATCGTTGGGAGGTATACTCAAAGCTCGTCTGCTCGACATTGGTAGGGAAGACGTCGCTGATCTTCGGCTGCCCCATCCATGTGTATGAGGTCCCGTCAACCTTGATCAATCCTGTCCAACCAGTCACAGCTCCATTGAGGCCAACGGATTGGTCTGAAGGTTGGGGGCCTCTTAATAGAAAGTCAGCTGGCAAGTCCTTCTGATTTGACATGTGATAAATTGATCTTACGCCCAGAAGCGTCTATGGAGACTTGTCAGAATTCGTGCTACAGAAGGAGCTTGATTTGGGGATGCTTACGGCCAAGCACCTGCAAGTTTTCCAGCGGATCCTCCATCGCTTCCGACTTCAAGCCACGTGTTCATGTACGGAGATCGGACTAACCCATATGTCAGATAAGTCCCCAGGAGGATGGAGACAACACGCCTGCGAGAGGAATTGCTGGAGGTCTGGCTGGACTGAATGTAGCTGCTAGACTGTTGTTGACAAGAGTGCCTAGGGCAACTAAGAGGAAGTGAAAGTACATAGCTGTGGGCTAAGGTAATGCAATAAGTATATCTTGGAAAGCAAAATCCGCCTCCTGGCGAGGGTGATTGATTGTAAATATGATGTGGTCGAAAAGGAGATGCTGCAGAGGCTGTATTCGAGGGGATTCGAGAGGGACATATATGCACAAGGAAGGAGCTATTCACAACTGACATTCACGACGCATCCTCTGCAGTCACCGAGGACTTACATGGGACGCAGGAGACACACTGGCCGAAGAACAGACCGTAATGAATGTAGATGTTACCTGTTCCAGCACACATCGAACCAAAGCATAAGAAAACAGGCGCGTGAGCAAACGGAAGAATCATTATACTGTCAGCACCGCTCAGAAAACGTAGGAGAAACAACAATACTTGGCGAAGTCAGTGAAGCCAGAAAAGGAAGGACCCGTTCAAAGCTTTTGGGTCATCTTCATCAGTTCCAGTCGCTATTCTGGGTTTCTAACTTTAGAAAGGCTGGCAGTGTTTTGAAGGTACTGGCGGCGAACCTACAGCTCTCAGCTGCTGCATTGTTTGTACGAGATCAACGACGAATATCATGTCTGTCAGTCACAAACTCACAAACTCACAGTAAAAGGTCTACCCACAGTACTTGGCTTGAGTATATTGGCACGAGGGCAACGAATGAGAGGGATCAAATGACTGGATTCCAAGCCGCCAGAAGATCCATCATCCATCATCCATCCCAACTGCAGCCAATCCAAAGTAGCGAATGATGCCTTTTGCGCAACGTTGAAGAGATTCCAAGAGTCGACAGCGGAGGCATTTGATCTGGAAATCACGTAAGAATATGAGAGAGAGACAAGGAAGGAGTGAAGGAGATTCTGTGCGGTTCCTTCCAGGTTCTCTTGAGGAATCTGATCTGATCAGATGACCTCGATGACTGACCGACGAGGTAGGGGAGGTGGTCTTGGCAAGCCGACCTCGCGTCACACAACAAAGGTATACCCCGCATAACCTCCAAGTTGGGGTTGTGGGCATTGCGGGGATTGTGAGGCGGAAGACAGAAATGGATGACGCAATGAAGCGAAGACGGAGGTGCAGTGAATGGACAGTGGCCGGTGTACTCATGCTTGTTTTGTTCAAGGTTGTACAAGTGTCAAGTGTCAAGTGCAAGTACAGTACAAGTACAAGTACAATTATACAAGTATCTACAACTCATCTTGTCAACCAATTCACTGATAAAGATACATACCGGTACATCCATCACATCCCCTTGTCAAGTCCTTCGGGCAGGTCCCCAGCTCCAGATGTTGAGACCGACCTTTTCCCCGCTCAAGACTGGCAGGCCGGCATGGAAGGTCTGCTCGTAGCCTCTGCCATCGGCTCCTAGATTCTCCCAAAACACCGCATTGCCCTTGATCGGCTTGAACGTGACTCCAGCACCACCATTACTACTACCACCACCACCATCTGCTCCGTTCTTTTCACATTCGAGAAACTCGCACCACCTCCCCTTTGACACGTTGGGCATTGGCATTCTTGGAAATTCAGTTCCTACGAGAGTAGAAGAATTCAAGTTAGCATAGGTATATATAGTCACGTCAAGTACCTAGTGCTCTTACCTCCTCCCTCACAATCAGCATCAACATAGACCATAAACGTGCTCACACGATCCGCCTCTCTACTCCCCCCACTCCAATCGTAGTGATGCTTATAATGGCCCCCAGCTCCGTATCTCTGCGTCCTCAATCGTTCGATATGTAGGTCTGGCCGCCATCCCTGGAAAGCACGGGAGCGATGCTCAATGCAACGGACGACTTCATCACGGTCGACCAGCGCAACCTCGGAGAATCGTATGTCTTTCTGGATTGACGTCTCGCTGCCAGAAGTCACCGTGGAAGCGGCCCATTTGTCTTCACTGCTGGGTTTTCAGTCACGTGTGCATATATTTCAGACGGATATGCCGGAGATATGGGAATGAGATTGGAATGAGACGGGTATCTTGACTGAGCTGAGTAGCCATGCATGGCGAGTTCATATAGCTGGCATTACCCAGACTACCTACATAGTAGGCATAGGATAGTCCCGAGACACTTAAAGCAGTAAACGGCTCGCAATTGGTCGCTTCAGGATCCAAACGCAATAATCAAAAGCGAGATGGGAACCAAGTACCTGATGCTAATAAGATGAGCTGATTCTTCTGCAGTGAGAAAGTTTTCAATGTAGATGATCAGAGGTTCTTGAGATAGGATAAACGTGTTGTAGCTGTGCGGAGGACAAGATAGGGGCTCGTCTGCGGCAATAAAAGAACTGTTGAATAGAACATTCTGGTGGTCCGAGGGCTCTTGTTTCTGTCGCGTGCCAAATATCACACTAGAGAGGGGAACCCAGACGAGGATGTAGAGAGGAAGGAGCGCAGCGATGTATCCTAGCATTGTGAAGGCTTGTCTTGATGCTGGTGTTGATGAGACGAATCAACGGCCCGGGATTGGACTAGGCGTGGTTACAGCCAAAATCACGTGCATCCGAAGGAACATCCCCTAGGTTTTCCCTTCCAAACTTCCTTCACCTTCTTTTCCAACCCCTCTAGTTTTGCCATGTCTCCCAGGATAGCCTCTACACACCAGTGCCAAGCATTCGCACCTTCAAACGCCACGTCGTCAAATCGTCAACCGCACCGAATCCAAGCTTTGACATGCTTCTTGGCTTCTTGGCCGTTGCATGGACTCACCTAGTTGGTACTCCTAATTTATCCTCTCATGCCCCAATTTTTATAAAGCCTTGGTCACGAGGGAGACTTGAAAGGTACATCACGTCTAGAGATCCATCCCGGGCGTAGACGGCGAGCGAGGCGCACTTAGTAGGCTGAGAAGGCTGAGAAGGCTTAGAAGAATATGAGGTTGTTTTCCTTGGCTTGGTGGTGTACCCCGAAACAAATGCCGAGGGTTTCAAAGGAAGTCATCAGCTATAGGCTTGAGGGCTCTGAAGGGCCAGCAAGTTGAGTTCAGCCTGCAGCAAAGTCCTATCATTAAAGAGCAGCCCCGTCCTTGGCCGCTATTGCCACAAAACGCCGGATTCGCAGACAGTGGCAGTTTGCAGTTTGCAGTTTGCATACCTCTCGTGTACTACTGAAAAAGAAACACATCGAGGAAATCATTCAAGGTAATGCCGTAGAAATGTAATTCAGCGTGTGGAGGATGGACGGGCAATAGTTGGATGGTAAAGAAGAGGGACTGATGCGGGATTAGGAGACAAGGATCTAGGCGAGGATGAAGATGATTAATTCTTGTATAATGGCTTGTTCGTGGGTAAAGGCTAAAAAACATGGTGTTGATTTAAGGCGTAGCCGCTGGAGGAAGGCCATTTTTTTATCATTGTAATGCCGTTTGGGGGACGACGTGATAGCCCATTGGCGGTGTCCAGCGTATTCTTATTGTAAGATAGATATAGTCATGATATGGTCTGTTGAAGCTGTCGCTTTCGTTGGATTAAACACTCATTCCAACTTCAATGCAATATCACTCGACACTATTTCGGCTGAGGAAGCGCTCTGCCGGATGCCAAGGAAATGTTCTGACCAGGATGGCTGATACTCACGAATTGATTGGACTAGGTGTCAAATACTCCCTCCTCGTCCTCTTCAGGTAATTCTGTTGGCCGCAGTCACACACACCTTCAATTGGAATTGTGGAATTTCCAAGTGTGCCTCTCTGTGTGGTACATTATGCTATCACTTATTTCATCCACGTAGAGTGTGCATGTGTGCCCGAATGAACCATGCTCGCCGTCCACAATCACATAAATCTCCAGGTTCAAAGACTTCCATTGGACCCGTTCTTCCTGTTCCACATCTCCATCCAGCCTTCGCCAAACTCTTCGGTTTCCTCATCAGTAAATTCCTTGATACCCAGGTCGTCGAGAATCCTTTTCATGCCTAGATCATCGGCTTCCGCTTCTTCAACAGTCCGGTTCTCCAACTCATCTAGCAGCGAATTCTTTGTGCGCTGATTTCCTCTTCCCTCCTGGTTCACGTGGTTCAGCCAGGACTTTTTTGAAGAGTGTTCCATAGACTTTTAGATATTAGCTGCTTTTGACAAGTTGAAGAAGTCCGTGGCGAGCACTTACATGCATCACAGAAATACTGTGTTTCGTGCCCATATCCGCGTTATTTTCCTCTCTCAAAGATTCTACCATCTCCAGGTATTCCGACTCTTCCTTTAGCTCAAGATTCGCCCCATGTGCTGCCCCAGCAGACTTTGAAGTCGAAAACCTCCGGCATGTCCAGGGCCCATCTGCCAACGTATAGCCTCTCGCACTTCGTCTGCGTGGCCTGGCAACCATACCCGGAGCTGCCGGGTCTAAACGCTCGTCTAGGCTCCATGGCTCTGTGGGATTGCTTTCTTCACTTGCTGAATCTGGAATATTTCGGTCTCGATCTTTGTTGCCTAGTTTACCGGAACTGCGTGGATAGCCAGGATGGTATGGAAGGGGGTCAGAAGTCTCTAAGGGTGGGGGATGTAGAACGTCGATGGGAGGTATGGTGCATAATTGCGTTGCATCTTGAAGGGCTCTCAGAAAGTATATGAAGGAAGTGCTGTACGTGAAGTAGAGAATGATCTTCCTGGACGACCCGCTATGACCACCCATAAGATATTCCAGGTGGGCTTCGAATTCGTTTTCCTTGCCTCTCTTGATGAACTTCGCTTTTTTGTTGAGAAGCCCGCAGGCATTGGCAATTTTCTTTTGGTGTTGCCTCGAAAGTGTACCTGCCTAGAGAGTGATTATCAGAAAAACGATCTACGTCGTTCCAATACTGCAGACACTCACCTTTGTCGAAAAGGTCATCTTTCCCCCCTGTGTATCCACGCCAAAAGACTTCAACTCGGAATCCATCAGTTCCTCCACCTCGGCTTTGAGCTTCTTGTTTGGAGCTTGATACAACCATAAGCGAACCATGCGCGAATATTCCCACATCTGCGCATCTCGAATAACCCCGTCGAGAGACGTCTCGAGATCGAGACCGACATAGGCTGGAGATTTGAGGCCCTCGTCCTCAATTTTCTTGGGATCCAGCATGGCTACATCGGTGAGACCAAAGTCTAGGCCGAATTCTTCGGGAAAGGTAGAATTGTGACCAGATTCCACTATATAATGTAGCGACCATTCTAATGCAACCTTTGCTGTCTTTGGGAAAACAATTCTTGAAGGCGCCATTGCCGTTTTGGTCGAAGTGAGACAGTTTGTGTGCTGCGTAAGTTTGCTCTTTGGCTTTTAGAAAAAAATGTAGGAAGAAATGCTGCAAAGAAACAAACGGAAAGTACGACTGCGACTATTATACCGGGTCAGTGAATTTTTCTGCCAAAGTTCTAAAATTCACCCATGGGGAAGGACATTCAGACACAAAAGAGAATCTCCAGATACTTGGGAACTTCAAGCAGGTCTGATGATGTAGCTGATGCATTGGACTGCATTAAGTATGGCAAGTACTGGCATAACCACGCAATCGCCAGCAGACACTAGATATATTCCCATGCAGATACTGACACAAAAAGTTGTACATATGCGGAGAACGGATATCTTTCAATACACAATAAGATTATACGCTCTAAAATCAGACGCCCCCACGCTGTCCACCCAATGGATTGCGTGTAACCGTCTACAATATATGTACAATATGGCCAAAGGCCAGAGGAGAGTTGTCCGTCGCTCATGCATCCTATGCCCATTAATTGGTCCAAAACATAAATTGAAGGCATAAAAGGTTGTAGTACAAAGGAGGACCGATATCGGCGGAGGGATATAGAGCGTGAGGAACCAAATCGATCAGCTGAGAGGCCTGGAATCCTTTTAGAAGAGGGCTTTTCTTGCTACCTGAATCATATCGATTAGTAAAAGCTTCAGAATCAGATGAGAGCAAGACTTACTGCCCATGCCCCTGCAACGCTAGCCACAATACCTCCAGATATCATCATCGGCCTAATACCCCTGGTGCTCTTAAACACCATTCCGCTCACTGCTCCAGCCAGAATGCTGTTTGCCGAATCATGTTTCCCCCGCATATACCCAATGTACGAATTGATACCATTGTAGACCATCGCGATAACACCAGCCGAATTCCCCAGGAATGGTCCTCGCCGTGTGACAGCGTTCAGTACAGAGTTCAACCGTAGCTTTGGCGGTTGATTTGATGATCGTCGCAGTCCTTCTTGTATCCCCCACGCCCCTCCAAGTGTCAGTGCCGACAAATATGTCACACCAGTTCCATAACATAAGTCGTCAGACCAACCTCGTGATGGCAGGGCTGACTGCGACCCAGGGAGGTCTGAGAGGGCGGATTCTTCGAGTGATAGATAGTCCAGGGTCTGCTGGTTTAGACCAGCAAGAGGATGTAATGATGAGGGGTCGGGAATGGTAGGTCCGCTAAGGAAGGAGGAAACATCTTGGGCTTCTTGCGGGTTGAAAGGGGTGGGTTGAAAAGAGTCTTGCCGGTCCGGGGTCTGGGGCGTTGTTGTATTTGTTGAAGAGGGCTTCCGGCCGGTGAGTTTATCCCAGAATGACATCTTTGAGCGGCACGGATTAGGACACAGAGTCGGATGTGTGAAGGGGAATGTGGTGCTGTGGTGGATATCTCTATTCGCGTTCTTGCCTCGACGATGACAGAAATATTTTAGATGGCGCTTGGGCCATCCTATGTCACATGACTTTCATAGGCTGAAAATTGAGTACTGCAACTTCTCAAACCAGATATCGTAGGGGCTATGGATAACTTCCTTATGAAGTTTGCTCGGAGATCTATTAGTACCCTGAAACGACCTTTTCTGAAGGTGCCATGGATGAACGAAATCCAGAAACGGCGGTTCTGGCAGCTCCAGAACCACCTGTAGACGATCGTCTCCTTGTAAAATGGCTCGAGGAGAGACCTATCCAGTCCCAAGGACAGTAAGTAACCTTTTTTTCTTTGGGGAATTCAACTAAAGTCAGAAATATAGATTAGCCAAAGCAAGCCTTGACGATTTGCTCGAGAAAGCCTCGCAGCCCCGTCATGCATCAGGAAATGCCTGCATCAAACTTTGCTACTACATCGAGCAGTGTAGGAATTCATCCTGCGCTCCTATCCGAGATGTTGCTTTTGCCAGGGACACTCCTCTGCGTCTGTTTAATTTTTATGTTGAATGGAATGAGAAAAACCAAAATCGTTCAATGCGGCAAGTGTTGGAGCTCTCATCGTCACTAATTGCTCGCAATCCTCATCAGCAGGCTTCTGAAGCTGTGAAAAAGGCAGTATTGGAGAGGACCCTATCTATAATTGCCCACCAGAATGCTCAGTCGCTGGTCAAGCCTGCTTTCAAGGTCCTGGAATGTTTTCTGAGCAAGAACACCATTTCTCCCAAGGAGGTGATGGTAGCCTATGAGGCTCGACTTCATCGATTTTCCGTCTCTGATCAAGCGAGAACAGGGAGCGCTCATGAAGATCTCTGGGATTCTTTTATCTTGGACGTTTTTGACTGGATGGTTTTGCCAGACATCTCTCCCGGTGCTGGCAAATTCCTTGTGACCCTTTTCAAGGCAATGAAACCCGCCGCTGAGAGTTCTGACGGTCACCAAGCCGACTACAGTACGTTATGGCAGCGTTGGATAAGAAAGGGTCTTGCAAAAGACCCCCAAGCTTTCGAGAATGTTAAGAATTATCTCTTTCCTCCATTATTTAAGATCGACCGCCCAGGTTCATTGGCCTTCTTGGAGAGCCTCAACCAGCAGAGAGCAATTCCAAATCCACGGAGCCAAGAAGTAGATGCCCACGCACTTTTACAACTTGCAGCCATGGATGTAGGGAAGAAGGCTGGTTTGGTGGAGGAACCAAGTACAACCCCCTTCCCGACTTTAATATGCCGAAACTCACAGCAAATTAGGCACCATTCAGTTCCAGAAATCATCAACCAAAAAACCAGCTGCGTGTATCATTCTTCAAGAGGAAGCAATAGGCAGTCTCATGGGCAGTTTCTCAGACACTGTTCGGTCACTCGCCTTTTCGGTTTTAGTATCATCTGCTACCTCGATTCGTCCGTTCAGTCCAGTCACCTTAGATTTGTTCCAGACTCATCTAGGAGTAATGTACTCTGATACGGATGCTAAGTTTCGCAACGAGACTCTGACCAACTCCAAACACATGATTGAGAGAATCAGAGGTGCAACTGCATTCCTCGTTCGAGAGCTCGATCAAATTTCGTTTAAGCTATCCCAAGGATTGGAACCAGAGCATAAAGTAGCACGGCAAGCACTCCACGAAGACATACAAACACTGCTGCTAAAACACAAGGCTTTTGTTGAGTGGTACCTGCATTTCTTGTTTGGAGAATTGATTCCAACCGCCTCGTATCAACGGCATACCACAGCCTTAAAGGCCATTATCTTACTGCTACATTCCAGGATTCTGGAGGACACCGCGGGACTTCCTCCAATCCCCGTCAACTCTACAATATGGCCCTTCACAGTAGATTTCTTCATTCCCCGCTCGATGCGATTGCTGTTGGATCTTCTTATGGACCCTTTTGAAGAGGTAAGAACTGGTGCTTCAAATGTTCTCGCATTTGCCTCGCGGGACTGTTTCGTAGGTGAAATATCCATGGGGGTTTCAAATGACCACGAGAGCCGCAACCTCAGGATAATTGAATGCACCGAAACAGAGTCCATCCACAATTTAAAGGTGAGCTCAACCGATAGACCACTAGGTCTTCTGATAGATTTCATCGTGCGAGGCAAAGATGCTTCGAGGAGGACTGGCCGAGCAGACTATGCTGATGGGGTGGCGCGCTCGTATAAACTTTTGTATGGCCTACAAATATCTGGAGAAGACAAAGTCAAACTCCTTGAGGTATTGATTCATGATCTAGAAATCAAGGTGGCAATAGCTGCAAAAGATCTTGGACAAGCAGTTCTTGAAGCACCGATTCATGCTGATTTTGGTGCTTTAAAGTGAGTTCAAATGTTCCTCTACTGGTTGACTTATAATTCATATTTTACACTAACATGATTAGCTTGGTATGGGATCTAGTTAGTCCGTCAATAGATTTTCCTGGTGAGCCATCACGAGCCTGGGAGAAGTGGATTGACTTCACACGACGAATGGTGCGTTCGAGCTCTGGTATCTGGGAAGCTGTGAGCGGAGTTCTCTGCAATGATTCGCCAGAAGGGCATCTACTTGATGATATCGACGAAATGGAGGCTCTTGACAGCAAGGACATTCTAAGTTACAGCTTTAGAGCAATTCATGAGTCCAGGTATATTATAAATCTTTCAGTCAAAACAACCGTCAACGATAGCACTGCTTATAATTCATAGCAACCTCATGCGAACAATTGTCACCAAGCTCAATCAAAAGTACCCGGAGAATGTTGCGTTACCTGCCCACGAGTCTTTCGTGGAAATTGGAGATTTGTCTTTCTTGCAACTATCAACACTTCGTCATCGCGGTGCCTTTTCGACTGTCTCATTAACATTTACTGTCTGCTGCCAATTGACTCAAATTATAAGCTCAGGCTCTGGATCCACAAACACAGATATGTTGCGCCGCTGGTGGAAGGTATGCTCAAAAGTACGGCAACTCATACAATCACTAATCAAAGCAGGGCACGAAAGAAGCCATCAGCTCACAAGCTTCAACAACGAGGCGCTCCGCTGGTATACCGGCACTTATCACGGGAATCATGACTGCCGATGCGCCAAGCCCTAGCTTCGAGGAGATTATGACAGATTTGAAATTACAGGCACGGAGTCCAATTATCGCGGCATCTACCGAACAAAATCTCCCCCAAGTACACGCCTTGAACGGGCTCAAAGACACTTTCAAGAACGCTGCTGTCAGAAAGCGAGCTGATGGACACGTTCTCGAATGTTTACACATAGCTTCTGATGCTCTTAATTCAGAAACGTAGGTTCATATTATTCTAAAACACAACTCCAGCCTTTCAATATCTGCGGCTAACATATCCACAGATGGGCTATCCGCAATTGCGGCCTCCTTCTTTTCCAAGCCTTAATCAACTATCTCGTGGGAACCCACAGCAAAGAGAAGACGGAAGCTGGTTGGGATGGCGGGGCGACGGCCATTTCTTACGACAAATACCCCAATCTTGGCGAGCTTTTGGTACAACTACTAGAGACGGCATCTGATAACGACTCGGAAGAAGCGAGTTCCAATGCGCTGGTTGAAACGATATTCCCGGTTCTCGATATTTTTCGCCGAGCCGGCCCGCCAGAAGAACTCCGAGAGCGCATAGTCGCTCGTTTGTTCCGTATCATAGGTCACAAAGTCTGGCAAGTTAGAGAGCTTTCTGCCAAAACGCTTTGTGTTCTTGTACCCAGTGAGGAGTGGACTAGTACTGTTCAGAAGCTCATAAAGTCTTGTGGAGAGTCTACGGCGGACTCTCCGGGAGAAAATCAGAAACATGGAGCCCTCCTAGGGGCAAAGCTTTTGCTGGAGCGATATCTCCCAGAATGCGACCTTTCATCTGACCGTAAGCTCTGAATCCCTGGCGAAACCTTCCACCTACTTACCGATAATCTTGTGCAGTTGAAGTTATTACCCCAACACTTGAGCTCTGCTTTTCACTTCAGCAGAAGAGTGTGTACTCAACCTTTGGTTCGGCAGCATACCTTGATCTTCAAAACACCATTCTGGACGTTTTAATACCCACACCTGACCTGAACAGCAAAACAATAGGCACTAAGGGAAATGTCAGGGATCTGCTAGACAGAAGCTTCCCTTCAAACACTTATCTACACCTCACCAACGTCCTCATCGAATGCAGCTCCTCTGGCCATGCTGACTCCTCCACGATTGGCCGAGCATCTGTAGCTGCTTTTAAGCAGGCTGTCTATCTGTCAGCGTTTCAGCAAGATGTCAAAGCTCTAGGACAAACCGTCGAACTCGCTACTAACTCATATGGAATTGCAACTTTGATTTCCACATTAGAATGTATCTCTGAGATTTGGATGCCAGCCCAATCCGAAGACATCTTACACAAACTTGCTACGATTCATATCAATGTTATGCAAGCACCCGCATCGGCTAAAGCCCCTGGAGTACGCGCCGCTGCGTTGAACGGTCTTTGCTTGATGCTTGATTCGGCCAAAGACCTGCAATTAACACCATTACGCACAGCAATCATGGAGCTCGATCGCGTATTAGCTATAGCTACCATTACCAAGTTGCCAACTAACCCAAATTTGTGTGCTGCCGTAGACACAATGATAGGCATTAGCGTTTTGTCTGAGGTGCTAAGTTGTAAGCCTCTGCAGGAGAATACGAGGCGTAGAATCGAAGATTGGGGAAGGTACATGCAAATGAACACTCGTGATGACAAGGTAATTGGTTTCCGGATCTTGCAGAAGAATCCAGGCTGACTAGAATGTGAAAGGACTTCGACACGCGATTCGCGGCAGCACGATCTTTACAATCGTTCTTCTGTAGCGACGGCATTGATCACGTCTTAGGAGATGATTGCCTTCTCAAGGCTTTGCTGGCTCTCCATATTACTCTGAGTGACGATGATGAGGAGATTCGAGAACTGGGCGCATCCACTGTTGCATCACTAACGCGAAACCTATCGACACCTCTACAAGCAGTCCAAGACCTTGCAGCGTGGATGGTGGAGAAATACAGCTCTTCAGTTTCTTTTGCACATATAGTTGTCGAGCAGATGACTGGCGCTGATGCATGGAAGCGGATCAAAGCCTCGCTGGATCCGAACGATTCGCTTTTCGCAGAAGAAGACACAAACTTATTCGTGGACGAAGTTAGAGATGCTAGACTGTGGGCTAAAACTTTCCATGGACTTTCAAGGGAAGCCGTGGAAGACTCTAACACCGAGGAGAGTCCAGTAACGACTCTTGTGAATTGGGTGACCGCTGGACTCATTGCCATGAACACACTTTTGGAGGGGGAGGACGGTCCATTGGGGAACACTTCAAGACCCGGAACCTACTATCCTTGCCTTCAGGTTGTGATCTGCCAGAACGCGTTGATACAGTACTTGACCACTCACAACCAAGGCCCCAATAGCTCTGTAAACCTAATATCTGGACATCAGTCAGCGGACTCGAACTTGCTAAAAGAATTCGTCGACAACGCGAGGAAGAGGAACATCCACGAAGATTTGATATTCGAATTGCTGAGTCCAGATTCTCTGCAAAAGTCTCGATTGGAGAGTCTTTACCCATCGATTGTGAATATCCCGCAAGACCGCCTCACATTTTCGCTTCAGCTCCGTCGCGCTCGTCTCGACCTACCATCACGGCCCGAAGAAAAGAACAGCCACCCTGGCAACGCAGCAAACTGATTTTTTGTTTACGCCAGGAACCCCGAACAACTTTTGTAATTTGCCTTTACGATATCCCAAGTTCGTGTACAATTCTGTGTTGGTAGAGGAGTTTTACTAACGCAATGGCAGAAAACTTCTCCTATTCACTCAACCTTTGCATACTTTCCAATCATCAACAAACAAACCTTCCCTACCTAAATAAAACATCGCCAACATGCCACTGCCAAACTCAAACATCGCCATCATCTTCCTCGCTATGGCCGTGTTTTCCGTCCTCATAGGCATAGGCGGCTACCAGCTCCTTCAGAGATTCGTTAGTTCTCTTGCTCTCCCCGCCGCTGTGTACATAGGACTAATTTCTCCAGGCCCGGCAACGGTTTGTACACGCTTGTTCGAGACTACGAAGACGACATGGCTAATTACTATACGTTTTAGCTTGGATGCAAAGGCGGCTATGGACGAGGAGTCTACTGCGACGACGGCAACCACCAGTGCGACCACCAGTTCGGGAAGTTGAACTTGAGGGTTCGCTTGGGCGATTTCGACTGCGATTCTGGATTACGACTACATGGGACATGATTGCTAAGGGCTTTGGTTTTCACTTTTCAAATATGGGAGCTCTTGCGGAAGTATACGAAAAAAGATTGGGCGTTGGAGGGAGCGCTGCATAGAGAGGAGTTTGGTGTACAAAGCATTTGCGTTGTAGAACTGTTTTATTTCCACGTGCCGTGTTTGCAGATGCATATCCACCGAGAAAATCCAAGAGTGAAATGTGTGCCTTTGTTGTCGTTGAATGTAACAATCTTCCCACCAAACCGAATTTCGCTCCATACGAACCGCCCTCTCCGTGGATAGAGGAAGTGGCCGAATAATGTCTCTAAGTTTTGGTACATTATTCAGCCACTTATTTCATCCACGTAGAGCCGCCTCATTCACTTTCAACTTACAAATTCATTCACATCCTCTTTGAGGCCAGTCACCCATTTCTGGCTCTGAATAACCCATCCCCAGTCAACGCCAACCTCCCTCGGAATCCCACACCACCGAGTCGACGTTTAAAAGCTGGCCGCGCGCTCGCTCCTCGAGACGAGCACCTCTTTCCAAATACCCAAGCAACAAACAAGTCCAGCTCCAAGACGACATCTCAGGAATCCCATATACCCTGACAACGTCTCTTCCTTCCAGCCACGATCCTTCTCCGCGCCTGATGCAAATCTCCAGCGCCTTCTACCATGGCATCCGACAGTCCTCTCACCAGCTATGGCGCAACACGCACAACGCTCTTCACAGTCACCATCACAGCATCCACAAACACGAAAACAGTATCAATATACTACCCCTTCCCAGCCATAACCGCCGCTCCAGAGTTCACCACGGTCAACGACCTTTTCTCCGTGCTGCCGGTTCTGGTGCTCACGAATGTAGTAGGGGTGGTCGTGAGCACTAATGGAGTGCCCTTGAAGACAGGGACGTTGGTACAGGATGCTCCTTCTCCTTCTGGTGCCCAAGCATCGGCAGTCGGGAACGGGACGCTGATAGCGGATGAATGCTCCACGTCCACTTCATCATCGGCGTGGAAGTGCTGGAGTACGGGACAGCGGGCTGGGATGGGTGTTGGGATTGCGGTTGCGGCGATTGTGATACTTGCTGGTCTGCTTTGGATATGCTGCTGTAAGCCGAGGAAGAGGAAGAAGGACGTTGGTGATGTGACGGGGAGGGAGAAAGTGGCGTTTGGATGGGGCAAGACTTCTGAGGGGAGGAAGAAGGGTGAGGGTGTGAATCCTAGGGAGGGCTATAAGAGATCGACTATTGTGGAAATTCCGCCCACCGTCCATGGTGGTGCTTCGAGATATCGAGTTGTGCCTCATACTCCTAGAGAGGCAATCAGACGAGCTGCCGAGATGCCTCTTGAGCCAGGTCCGCCCCCAACTCGTCAGCTACCAGAAGAACAAACCGAGATACCACCAGATTCGACCCCATCTGCTCTTCCGCAAAGATCAAGTCAAAGATCATCATATTATTACCCAAAGACTCACGATTTCGCATACCCAGTAGCGGGCGCGGCAGGTGCTGGTATAGCAGCTGCAGCGACATCAAAATCCAGAGGACGCAGTCCACGGCCACGCCGCCATACAACCAAGGAAGCAAGGAGTTCGACAGCCTGGGCTCCGTCACCTATGTCAATAACCACAACTAGAGATATTCCGAGGCGAACAAGCAGGAGACAAAGTAGAGTGGAAGATTCGGGCGATCGAGATACTCGGAGAGAGGATAGAAAGCCAGATTCCAATAGGGAGCGTGGTTCTGGTCGAGAACGAGAGCGGGAGCGAGAGTCAGGGGAAGCTCGCGGAGGAAGACATAAGCCAATAGAGTCTCGGAAAGAGCCACACGTTAGTAGAGAGCGACGAGCGAGAAGGTTGTCCCACTAGTCTAACTTATTTATCTAAACTTATTAATACAACCAGTGCTTCACCATTTCGAAAACCAAGATCGAAATCTGTTTCCAAAAATCACCGCTCTGGCAGTAACGCTAAATGGCTTGCCCTTTTACCCCTTGCCCTGAAAGCCATCCATGAAATAACGGAGCCTGAAGGAGGATGGGACCAATATCACAACAAGAGCAGCAAGGCTAAGGATCGCAAAAGGAATCCAAGGAGCTTTTCTCGCAGTTCCTCTGAATCGTCGAATGAGCACAGACATAACGCTTCATCACAGCCAAGACGCTCATACCGCACTCCTGAGGCTTCAACAGGTGCTTTCACAGGCGGGCATGCCGAGAGTCGTCCGAGAAGGTCTAGATCTGCTGATGCAGCGAGAAGAGATTCATCCCCAGACGGATTCACACCGAGACGCGGAAGACCCCGAATGAACGAGGAATCCCAGCGAAGTCCCTCAACTTTCCGGGATGCAAGACCCCGAGATATATATATGGCAGATTATGACGGGGCAACGTCTTCTGGCGATGAAAGCTTTTATGGATCTGGATCTATGGCTTCTTATAATGGTGATGGAAACGGGCACGCCATGTATGGAGAAGAGGCAAGCAAGCCGCAGCTTCGGCTAACTTTTTAAGACACACCCACTGATGAAACTCACATAATTGCGAGATCTGGTACCATGGGGGTATATAGCACGTTGATTCAAATCGGGATCTACTCTTGCTTCATCGGATACCTTACTAAAGCCTCCCTGGAGTCATGGTTTCATGTTTCAATAGCAGCTGAAATAGACACCTAGAAAGCGCTGAAACTAGGCAAGGGGACAGATAGGACGCTTGACAGTAAAGGTCAACAGTATCATATTACTCCCTACATTCAAACTGTGCCAGGAAAAGAATCAAATTCCCATTTTCTTCACGGTTCTGGCAAAGTCCACAATCTTCGTAAACAATGTCATGACCTATACATAGTGACGACTAGGAACAAATAAGATCTAGCGTGACTGTGACAATACTAATCCCGAGCGTGGGACCCGGCAGCTTGACGAATATTAGACGAAGGAAGGTTTTGAGATGACTTCCGCTTGGCTCGGAGATATAGTATAGTAAGAAGTACATACAGGCGGAAGTAAAACTCTGGAGACCTGTACACTTGGTCCCGCTCAATCAAAAAGTTGACATGGAATCACGGTCTTGACTTTATTTGTTGTAGCCTCACATCCGTTTGCACGACATTGTTGGCTCTTGGAATATAGACCTCCACCACGATCTTCTTTGTTCACACTTGTGTTATGGAAGCAGACTACTAGGTGCATACTCAGAAAGAACCAGATGATTGCCAGACGTTTGAAAACATCTGGACCTCATTCATTCGCAATAGCAGTAGCAGGCGGGAAATATGAAAATTGCTGTCAATGTTTGTGTCGAAGACAACATGAGTTTGTCGGCCCAACCGCCAGCACATTGGCAGTGCGAAAACATGTTGTTAGAAGCGTCAGCTTGAAGTATTAATATTCTCACCCGTTGTCTCTTGGGCGCGAACAAAGTCCATTCCTGACCATCTGTCGTAGACAGTCATTCTTGCCATGGCAGGAATCAATGGCCGCGGTGAAGCCCCTCAAACAAGCACGTGGGAGCCAGTTGGGCAGGTTTCAGCAACGTCGGATCCAATACCCGTTGTCCCTACAGTTCAATCAGAGTTCCAGCAGTTTCCTACCATGTGGCCCAGCACAAACTCTGGAGTGCAAGAATCCGTTACTGTCAAGAGACCAACCCCAGGTCAAGGAGCAACCATTGCGCTCGGCATTATTTGCGGGATCTTGCTACTTGGAAACCTTCTTTTCGTGCTGCTCTACTGCCTCGGACAAAGATACATGGAGGAGGAGTCTTCCGATGCAATGATTCCCAGCCGAAGACGCCATCGTTCAAAGAAACACAGGAACAAGAAAACTTATGCCGGTACCAGGACAGTTGCTTTTGATGAGAGGAATTCGGATATAGAATCCCTTCTCCACCACAGAAATCACAGTCGAGGATTCAGAAAAGGTCCCTTGTTACGTCCCGCACGAGCGACCGTCAACCCAATCCCACCCGCCTATTTCGGTGGAGACCGGCCTGGAAATCTGGGACATGCACATACGCACCATCCAGCAGAATATAACGCTTCGGTTGACGACCCATCGGATGCAAGTGTTGCTGGCAGTAGCAAATACGATGAAGGGCATCAGATGTATGGAGGACGTTCATCAGGAAGCCAGCAGTCGTTGAAATCTTCCAGAACAAAAACTCCCTCCCGCACGAGGCCAAGAGCATAGTGCTTTTGATTGTGGTCAATATTATGAATTGGAGAACAAATGGGGGATATTAGAGAGTCTGCTTCGGCTGGACAGATCAATCAATAATGAACAAGAAATCAGAACCAGCAGTCAATCGCAACTCATACACATTCCCTTCCCGCTGTGATATCTGCTTCGATATTTGCCATGACCACAATGTGACAAAGACAGTGATTGGCAATCAATCAATCAATCGGTTGGCAAATGCTCCCAATATGTGATCTTTGATTAAAAGCGAAGGATGATACGCTGGAACTGCCAGGGAATGTCTGATATGCCGTTGAGACAAAATACGTTAAACGTGCAATAACTCAGAGGAGTTAACATACATGCAGAGCTTCAGACAATCATGATCGAAGCTGAGAATATTCATGATCAGATGTTTGCGCATGAGATGAGATGAGATGAGATGAGATGAGATGAAAAGGAAGCAAGAGGGAGCTCAATTAAGGTTTGCGGGATTTGGCCCGTGCACCGACCGACGCAGCAAGCGGCGTCGGCGTCATCATAGGCCGTGGCTGTGGGCATGAATTGCTGTGATTGCCTGCGAACCACCAAACAACACTCACCCACCACTTTCAATTCACAACACTGACTCCCACCAACGCTTTGTGTGCCGTTTGCCATCCTCAGAAGCTGCTCAAATAGCTGGCGATTGTGCATCATGTGGAACGACGAGGATAACAACCCCTACGGGACCAGCTATGAGCGTCGCGACTCAACAGCCTCCTCTGTAGCAACTCCGGCCTCTCCAGGTTCTCGTGAGTTGCTCTATCCCATTGCTATTGCAGAGCTTCAGGATGTGGAAATCCATGGTAGGCATTTCCCTAGATGACAATACTGACAACGCCGCCGATCGGCAACCTGTAGACCAAGCTTACAATGGCCCACAAACCCCCTCTACCATAAGTGATCACGCCGATCATGACACAGATACCCACCCACAGCAATACCAGAATGATACAAGTGATGCCGGCAGTGACGAAGAATACGATGAAGGTTCAAAGGCAGCTCCGAGAAGGAAGAAGGGCGGTTATGACAGTCGCATTGAGCAGATCCTCTACGAGAACCCAGAATTACCCGTTCTGATTGTTGATGCTGGCAAGAGCTCTGAGAGCGGGGGGAAATACATTGTCTACACCATCAGAACAGGAGTAAGCCCCAGGACTCCATATTGCAGGTCTGAACTGACCATCCTACCAGGACCTTGAAGTCCGTCGAAGATACTCCGAATTCGCTTCCCTCAGAGATGCCCTCTCGCGATTACATCCTACCTTGATTATACCCCCTATCCCAGAGAAACACACCATGGCCGACTATGCTGCAAACCCAACAAAAGCAAAGCAGGACCAGCAGATTATTGATTTACGGAAACGCATGTTGGCAGTCTTCCTTAACCGGTGTAGGCAGATGGATGAGGTCCGGACCGACGGAGTTTGGTGGAGATTCCTTGATCCCAATTCCAGCTGGGTATGTTGATGGATCTTGTATCAAGCCGATCTATGCTAACTTCTACAAGAATGAGGTTCTGCATTCTTATCCTATTGCCTCCATCCCCAAATCTAATATGAAAGCCCCACCACTTGACCCCGCCAACCCCTCCCCCGCCCATGCTTATCTACCAGTACCTGCATCATCCGCAAAGCTTAAGGCTTCGGCATTAGGGCCTAGCAATGCACAAGGAATGCCAAATACACCCTCCGAGTATGCGGCAAGCCCTTCGAGCGCGGCACATACAATCCCAGGTCCACAAGTGTTTGGAAGATTTCCACCAGATTCTCAACATCTGAGCGAACAAGATCTGGATCCATATTTCATCAATTTCGAGGCATCAACGAAGGAATTGGAGTTGTTGCTTACAGGGTCTATCGAAAAGGTCAATCGGCGAACGTTAACACATCTTTCCTCCCTATCAACGGACTTGGCAGAACTTGGTGCTAGGTTCAACGGATTCTCGCTGTCAGAGCCTTCCCCGTCATTAGCAGCGGCTATTGAGCGAGTCGGTCAAGCTGTAGACTCATCCTACCTGGCAACAGAAGAGCTATCGGGATCCCTAGGTGCAAGCTTTGCTGAACCAATGCGAGAGAGTGCCCAATTTGCCGGTGTTGTTCGCGGGGTTCTACGGTACCGTGTGCTCAAGCGAGTTCAGCAAGAGATGACGAATGACGAACTGGTCAAGAAGAGGGCACTTCTTCAATCTTTAGAACAAAGCGAATCTGAAGCGCAGAGAATCGACCAGTACTTGACCAGTAGTGGTACCGCAAATGTGCCTAGACGTTCGACTTCTTCCGCGAGAGAGCCCCCCATTCGAGAAGAGAAAATGATCAGGAAGACACGGCATCCATTGATTCCGACTTCCCTCCCACCCACGGCGATTTGCCGAGTACTCCTTCAGCGGCACAAGGGGCGCCACACGGAGAAGGGGAGCCTTCCCCAGCTCACCGCAAGAGCTCAAGTGGTAACTTTATTACGAACAGGTTATTTGGCCGACTCAACCATGCCATTCACGGAGTCGTTGATGTAGATCCAGAACGCACGCGGAGGGATCAGATAGGCAAGACTAGAGAATCGATTGGGCAGTTGGAGCAAGCCCAGCAGGCATCCGAGCAAGATGTTAAGGATGCAAGCTCGGGTATCCTGAAAGATATGAAGCGCTTTCAAGCTGAGAAGGAGGATGATCTGAGACGGTACATGGTAAGTTAGAAAAAGCCCCGAGAGCGAATTGATGCTAAGAAAGAATAGCTTGCGTATGCCCGAAGTCAAATCGAGTGGGCAAAGAAGAACAAGGAGACGTGGGAGGAGGCCAAGGCGGAAATCAATAAGATAGACGAGAATTGATAATGGTGATGATGCAGGCAGACATGAATGAATGAACGGGTTGGGGAGGTAATATGCGAGAGGAGTTTGGGACTATGATTCTGTGTAACTATCCCGACTGCTAGGCAGTAATAGAATATCGATGAATACCAAGACCTACCACTGGTACTACTACTACTACTACTACTACTACTACTACTACCACCACTACCACGTGAAAAGGGGCAAAGAGGGGGTGGCCCGTGCCATTCCAGAATCCGGGGTACTGGAGAGCTCATGACGTATGCGTTCTTTCTTTCTTGTTCCTCTCCTCTCCTCTCCTCTCCTCTCGCCGCTTCCCCTCAGTGATGCCGTGGCATGTTTCTTTGCCCCCTTGGGTAGCATTCTGTCCTACATGCTCGGACTGATATCAGTTGAACTCGACCTCCTCAATTCAGATTCAGCATATTCCACAATGGCAACCATATACAACAGCCAGCTCGTACAAAGCCCCTTGATCCTACTTCAACTATATCAAGCTAATCTTGTATATTAGGACGCCTATTCTCTCTACCACAAGAACCAAGAGAATGCTTCTCCAACCCCCAATGGACCAGCTCTCCCCGCCCTGGGACACGCCTTGGCAGGTTCTACTGGAGCCGCCATTTCCAACCTCGCCATCTACCCTCTCGACCTCGTAATAACCCGGCTACAAGTCCAAAGACAACTTAGAGAGTCATCTTCTTTTCCAGAAGAGGGCGAATACGAGGGGGTGCTCGATGCTTTCTCTAAAATCTACGACAAAGAAGGCGGACTGTCTGCTTTCTACACGGGTGTTGTGCAAGCCACGGGGAAATCTATCGTGGACTCGTTTCTGTTCTTCCTCTTCTACAATTACCTACGCACGAACAGGCTTCAGAAGAATGGGACCAATACCACGACTTTGCCGGTCCTGGATGAATTGGCAGTAGGAGCCCTAGCAGGAGCATGCTCCAAATTCTTCACAACCCCAATCTCCAACATCGTCACCCGCAAACAAACAGCCTCGATGCTATCTGCCCGCAACAGCTACCCCTTCGCTGAGCCTTCGGTATCCGACATCGCCAAGTCCATCAGAGCCGAGAAAGGCATCCAAGGCTTCTGGTCTGGGTACTCGGCCTCCCTGATTTTGACTATCAATCCAAGCATAACCTTCTTCCTCTACGAATTTTTCAAACGCAGCTTAGTACCCAGAGTACAACGCGATGCTCCTGGAGCGAAGATGACTTTCTTGATGGCAGCAATCAGTAAATCTATTGCCTCAACCATTACGTACCCCTTCTCCCTTGCCAAAGCACGAGCTCAGACGTCCTCTTCTCCGCCCGTGAACGTCAACTCAGCTAGGGAATTCAAGGAAGACATTTATGGTGTTTCTAATACCAGCGATGCCAAGAAAGCCACATCCGACGCTGAGAAAATTGCTAGAAGCTCTACAGTTTTCTCAACGATCTTGAACATCTACCGCACGGAAGGCGCATCCGCATTGTATGAGGGCGTCTTTGGCGAGATCCTCAAGGGATTCTTCAGTCATGGTATTACCATGCTTGTTAAAGAGAGTGTTCATAAACTTATCATTCAGACCTATTACATGATTCTCAAGGCATTAGACAAGTATCCTTCTCCTACGCAGCTGGCGGATCAGGCGGGGTCGGCGGTTAGCGAGGGTTATGGAGTTGTTGTGCAGAGGGTCGGGGTTGTGGTTGAATCTGGGAAGGATGTTGCTGAGAATGCGGTCGAGAGAGCTGGTGTGATGGGCAACAATGCTACTGAAGCCGCCAAGACGGCGGGGTCTGCCGGTAAAGATGCTATTGGGACAGCTGCGGAGAAGATTGGTGTTGTGGGGAATAACGCCAGCGAGACTGGGATTTCAGGAGAGGAAATTGCGAGCAAAGATGCTGGACATTTGTTGGGGAACGCACAGCATCAGTTGGGTGATAAGCTTGTAGGGGCTGGAAAATATATGAAGCCTGAGGAGGAGTAACTTGTACTCGACAGTTGATCTTCGTGGTTTGGCAACAGGTTTTGTGACATCAAAATGGAATTAACATGGTTGGTTGCATGGGAATCAATTCACGGCTTGGAATTTTACGAAAAAAAAAGGAATGAATGGACGCTGTATATGATTTAGTTTTACTTCTTACCTGTATTTACACTTTTCAGTACATATTGCCACACACATCAACATCGTCGTTCCCCAGTTGGAAGACAATACCCAGTCCATATTTTAGGGAGTCCCGACAACAGTAAGTGGTTCAATATCGATTACATGAGCATTCGTTCTACTCCGAGCGGCTGAAATGGAATTTGATTCCCTTTTCGGGTCTGGACGATACGCGCTGGATAGTGAAACACTTCGCCGAATCGAGTGGCTAGAACATTATGTAGAATCAGCAGATCACTTGAGTTTTTGAAAAGTAAACGGCTGACTCGTGGGATTTGAAAAAGGAGATTGAAAAAAATGCAGAACGGCAAAGAAGTATTTTTGTCTATTGTGCTATGAGGTATAGTTTATTGGTACAGAGAAAGGCAATGTGTCGGGAAGCCACTTAGAGGATTACCGAATAACCCGTTGTCAAGGCGAGTTTGGCCCACGGGGTGGAGAAAGAAGCTTGTATGCTGCTTGCTCAGCTTCCGCTTCTTTGGACTCTTCGTTGTATCGTGATGGATGTGAGAAGGTGTGGGAGTATGAGACGTTTCCAGGATGATATGAGTGCCCGTACAAGTCAAGGCGGGGCAGGGTAATCATGTCATATGCTCCTCCGGAATACGACGGTTCCGTAGAGGGGTTTGTAGGTGTGCATCGAGACCTTTGGCGTCTTGAAGCGATTCCTTCCAGAAATCGCACTTGAATTGCCATAAACTGTGGCATACAAGTTAAGCGGGCTTGACGTATGCTCACTGTTTATATGCCTCATGTCTAATGGCAATTGGAGCAATGCAGATATCATGATCGAGCCCGTCCGAGAATCTTCCGTAGCTGGAAGACTCTACTCTGCCGCAAGACGCATCCAATCTCGTCGGTATATTCAGCGTCCAAGTATCAGCACATCGAGGTCCTCTTGCAGCAATCAACACTGAAACGCCACCCCTGACTTTTCGACCGTATTTCCACCAGCACCCGAGAAACCAGTGCCTTCGCTTTTGATCTCCACCAAACCCGGCTTGACCTGATCCTTGGACTTGCTCTTGCCTGATGCGGCCCCTGCCTTTTCGGTCAGATCAGCTTCGCACACATAACATTGAACAGCGTTCTGGTCCACATGGGGCGCGTGAGGATCATGAACACCCGTCGGTGTCATGAATTTGGCCACACAGCTCTTGCAAAGAACATGTCCGCAAGGCTTGGCGAGCATGGCCTTGGAAGTATTGCTTAAGACTTTCTTGCACGATGGGCAAATGCGCTGGGTGATCCCTGTAGTCGCATCCTTCTCGTCGGTGAACGCTAATGTGACCAGTGTGTGAAGAGAGTAGTGGTGAGGCTTGTTATCTTGAGATGCAGGACATACAGGAGATTGCTTGGTCTTCTTCACAATCGTATGCAACGTGTTGTTAGTATTTGACGATGGTGTGATGGAGGGGACCCAGAAAGAAGGTAAAGTTGTCTTTGAAGCCTGTAATTCGCGTTAGGAGGAACGTCCGTATTGGAGTTGCTCACATACCTTTTCGTCGTCGATGGCCTTCCTTGCTTTGGTCCTCTCCTCTCGAGCAATGCGAAGAAGTTCGTCTTCATCGAGCTCGAATTTTCTCTTCTCTCCCCTCTTTCCGTTCACAACGTCGTCTTCCACCACTATTTTCCCAGCTTCCCTGCCAACGATCTTGCCAGAGGATGCGCCTCCTAGCTTTGCTTCCAGGCCCATTTGAATCTTCTCAAACTCTTGGACAGATCTCTGCTTGGCTTCTTCCTCTTCACGATTTCTCTCTTCATCAGCCTCTCTGCCTTCGTTCTCTTTCGTTTTCTCAACCCGCTTGATCTCTTTCTTTTGGGCCAAAATGTTACTCAATGCACATTCTCTACAGAAGATATCTCCATGAGTACAGGAGACAGGTTCCCGAGCAGGAAGGAGGCAGAGACGGCAGGAGGCGAACGGCAAGAATGAGTCTCTTGAAAGACGAGCACTCGTGGAGTTCCATGCCGACTTTGCAAGATTCCGCTCATGAGATGTAAATACCGCACGCGAGGTATTACGCTTGCCTGTGAAATGTTAGAGCCGTACTAGGAGATACGGTACGATACACTTACTGTGTGACATTTTCAACTCAAGAACACGTGCTTTGGACCCGTGATATGGTGACTTGGGAGTATTAAGTGAGACGGGCTTCTGACAATATTATAAGCTCGTTATGTTTGGGCGGATTATGGAGAGTGGAGTGTGAGGTGGCTGATTGATGGCGTTGAGGATCGGAGAACGAGTGACGTTGATGCCGTGGTAAAGGTTCGTCAATATCTTCGAGGGGCTTAAAAAGAGTGAAAAGTAAAGTAAGGCTGTCTTTGAGGTTATTCAATAGTTGTTAGTTGTCTTTTAGAAAAGCGCGTCGATTGGTTGAGGAGTAAATAATAAGGAATCCGTCGTTCAAATCCGATGCAATCCAGAAAATATCACGGGCTGCGGCGAAACAATTCTCCGCGCAATCCCTGGAGATCCCAGCCATGCCAGCCATGCCAGGCCAGGGCTCCCGCGAGTTCCCGCCCGCCTGGGTTCAGTACGGAGGTACGTCACTATTTTGAATTTTGTCTTGTATTCAGGTCGCCTTCACTCCCCCACCACCACCACCACCATCCTCGTTCCTTTTATGGCTTCTCCCCTATTCCTCCATCTGGAGCGCGTTATACGATAACGCGCAGAGGCGCCATGTCAACTCCTCCGCCTCCCCCCCCAGTGTCAGCCTGCCATGGCGATTCAGCTCTTCGCTGATCATGGGCCTGACGGGCTCCATATCTCGAGCTTTTCTTTTTGGATTGAACAGAACCGAGGTGGTTGGTTTGGATAGGTTTCTTGAAACTCTTGACCAGAGGAAGGATGTTGAAGGGAGGGAACGCGGTTTAATTACTGGTACAGTTTCTGGCTTTAGAACTACGGAATAGTATGCGTATTGACTGGTTTGCATAGTGTCAAATCACGTCAGTGTGTATGTTCTACGCCGCGCGCAATGAAAACATTATGAATATTCGAAGCTCATTTGATATGTTCTTAGCGTTGACGACCCATTGATCTGGGGAGTTCTACCCTTTAAATACGCGTTCAGTCCCTCGAACCATAGATGGAGTTTAGGAAGTTATGATATCTGCTTTCAAAACAAGTAGGCTGCAACATCCTACCTCGAGGGTGTCTTATACTAAGCAAACGTTGCATGTAGATTTCTCACCTCTTTTTTCACCTACGGCCAAGTCCTTCCAACACATCGTAACGATTACTCCCCAATCCATGGAGGACTCTTCCAACCTACCATGACGCAAGCAATCCGACTCCTATCTTCCCAGCCCTTCACAAAGACTTTAACCACGGAGGCATCCCCTACAACCAGCGACCCTTTTAGTGGTGGATCTCTGACCTATTCTACTACTGGCACAGACAATTTCCCAGCTCCCTCCGCGTACCCATCACGAAGACATTCCTGGGTCCATATATTCCCCGAAGGCCGAGTACACCAGCACCCCAATAAGTCCCTCCGTTACTTCAAGTGGGGTGTTTCCCGTCTGATCCTCGAATCTGAACCCCTTCCCGATATCATACCTATATTCATAGATGGAAATCAGCAGATCATGCACGAAGCACGAGAATTCCCACGCTTTTTACCTCGAGTTGGAAAAGACATAAAAATTGCATTTGGTGAAAAGGTTGATGGGGAGAAGGTATTCGGGGAATTGAGAGCACAGTGGAAAAGGCTTGTGAAATTGCAGAAAGAGGCGTTGGTGAAAAAGGGTCTGGCGACAGATTTGGAGATGGGTGAGTTGACTGAGGGGCTCAAATACAACAGCGAGGCGGTTGCACTCAGGAAAGAAGTCACGAGAAGGATTAGATTGGAGGTACTAAAGGTTAGGAGGGAATTGAGATACCCGGATGAAGATCCAAAAGAAGGACTTGTTGAGACTTGGGTTGAAGAAGGCGCAAAGAAAACTGGAAAGATGGAAGATGGGAGTTGGGTTGGGAAGACGTGAGATGTAAGATATTCTGAATTCGAACTGGTGGATAGAGCAATTGGGGGTAGACAAAATTCTAAATCATAATGAAATTCAGGTAAGTTGTCTAAAACTGAAGCTGTCTTGCCAATTTCACCGACGACATCATGGATTCAGTCGACATTCAGGATCTTGTGATATGTGATTTGTGCAAAACGCCTAGAGGTTGCCCCATCTATAATATTCCAATATATCCCTAGTCTAATTATAAATTCTAGGACATTGACTCCATCGAAATTCTCAGATCAAGCCTTTGGACTCATGTCTGCCTATATCAGTTTAACATGCTAAAATTGGGGTGGGGCGTGAGCCAAGGAGCTGCACGATGGCATCGTGAAAACATTATTCAAAAGTGGCCATCAGCTCTTCATTCTTCGCTCAACAGCCTCGACCACTTGCTCCAACCACCAGACATGGATTCTTGGATCGCCTGTCAGTTCCGGGTGGAAACTCGTACCAAATACGTTAGCTTGTCGAACCGCGATAATATCCCCAGCTTCCGCATCCAGCTTCTCCTTCATCCCGTCGTCTTTCACCGCAGCAGTACGGCCCGGTAGCACTCCCATGATCTCCACACCGGCCAGCTTGATGTCTTTTGCCACAGTCTGGTCAATAGCTCGGGATGGAGCGATGACTGTTTCTTCGGCTTCGGCTTCCTCTTGTTGGATGCCAGAAACGCGCGGAAGCAGCTTCTCTACAATGGGAGCTCGGATGAAGATGGCTCTGAAAGGCTTTTGGCTTGTATCAGCAGCCTCGCCTTCTGTTTCTGCTTTCTGTAAAAACGGTAAGTCGAGGTTGGCTTGGAAGCTCTCAACTTGCCGGCCAAAATGGTTGCGATTGACGCGAACATCAAGACCGCCAATAAGCTCCTGGCCTCCTTTCTTGGTCTGGTTTGCAGCTTCAGCAAGCAATATCAGACCCGCACAAGTTCCCCAGGTTGGTTTTCTTGTAACTCTGTTGTTGAACGATTAGTGGCAATTCAGATCTTACACTGGGAATGACTCACTTGACGAAATCCCTTAGAGGTTCTAGCATGTTGGATCTTTGCGCCACCAAAGAAATCGCTGTACTTTCTCCTCCGGGGATGATCAGAGCATCACATGATGTGAGTTCTGCTGCAGTCCGGACCTCTTTGAGAGTCCACTTTCTCTGTGCATTGTCTTTGGAGGCGACAAGCTGACTGGCTTCTCTCAATAATTGGATATGTTCATTGAAAGCTCCTTGCAAAGCCAACACGCCAATAGTAATGTCCATATCAACCAACACCGAGGGTCGTATCTGGTGATTTATGAAGAATTTCCGGCAAGTATTGTGTCTGGTGACTTGCAGGTCAAGCCTTGAAACCCCGGGGACCCCCTAAAAAGCTTACTTTACAGTAGCGGATTTGTGCCGGCATGCCCCACAAAGGCCCACCGCTTCACGGCTTTCGGGACAAGATCCTCAACACATGATTTGATCTTTCTCTCTCTTTCTCTCCTTCTCTTCTCCTTCTCTCCTTCAACTCTCTCCCTGCGTTCTATGTACGCCCTCGTCCCTCCTCGAGAGGGTCTCTACCAGCATAAATACCACATCCAATAAACCCCTCCTTCCCCCTCCCCGTCGCCGTCCTCCCGACATGTCCGCCCTCTACTACGCCGAGACGCTTGCAGCCGGCTACCTCGCCCTGACTTTAATCCTCTACATGCTCTCCCTCCGCATCCAAGCCGCCGGCTTCTACGCCCGCCTCCTCGTCTCCTACCTCGCGCTCGTCGCCTGCGCCTGCTACGGCGTCTTCATCTCCCTCTTCCTGCGTCTATTTGGCTACGGCGGAAACGCACAATGGTTCGTCGCGCGGGCTTTCAAATACGTCATGCGCATCACCACCGGATCCTCCTTCACCATCGAAGACCCGCACAACTACCTCAACACCACGCGCCCCGCCGTTATAATAGGGAACCACCAGTCGGAGCTGGACGTGCTGATGCTGGGCTCCGTGTTCCCGCCCTACTGCACCGTCACGGCCAAGAGCTCGCTGAAGCGCGTGCCGCTGCTAGGCTGGTTCATGGCGCTTTCGGGAACGGTGTTTATCGATCGCAAGAACTCGACGAGCGCGCGGCAGGCCATGACGGGCGCTGCCGAGGAGATTAAGAAGCACCAGAAGATTGTCTATATGTTCCCGGAAGGCACGCGGAGTTATGCAAAAGAGCCTATGCTGCTGCCTTTTAAGAAGGGCGCTTTCCATTTGGCGCTTCAGGCTGGCGTGCCCATTATACCGGTCGTTGTGGCTAATTATTCACACATTTTGTATGTGCAGGATAGGAAGTTTATTTCTGGGAGTATTCCCTGCAAAGGTATGATTGGCTTGCGCGGAAAAGAAACGTCCATGTGCTGATTTTTGTAGTGCTGAAACCTATTGAGACGAAGCATTTGAAAGCTTCGGATGTTGATGATCTGGCTAGGGATACACGCGACCTTATGCTCAGGGAGATGGTGAGCTTGACAGCAAAGGCACGAGGGGAACCAGTGGCAATGCCAGCTCAAAATCCAATCGACGGGGTAGTGAAAGCAAGTGGTGCGGAAGCCACGGTATCATAGGGTTTAGAGATAGATAGATATTCTGGGAAAAGGCTTCCGAGGCACGGGTGATGAAGTTGATGACTTTACTGGAGTATGGGCTTGTTATATACCCATAGACTTTAACCCTGGCAGCAATGCAGCTGTCCAGTGGTATGTTTAATAAACAAAAGTACTTTGAAAGAACTTGAGCATGTCCCGCCAAAGGACCAGTATTAATGTAGAAGACTTAAACTGTCCCGGTATGAATGGACTCATCGGGATAATCAGCAGCAAGACATAAGGCACGAAACATGGCTTCTGATCTAGTGATGGGTGTAATGTATTTTTTACAGCAATACTGTACCCCCAGATCCGCTATATAAAATCTCGACAAAGAAACGTTCCAGTTCCGTGATGTGCAAGAAAGCATTCGAGCTGCAGCTTGAACTTTTTATCATGCCTTTGAATAAAGGGTGGCAGAAGTGCATTTAGATTCCACATAATAGCAGGATTTCTACTCAACGTTCGGCCTTTTTCCCCAGCGAGATTCTAGAAGTAGAGATCTGAAGACCTGCCACTGTCGTAGAAGTAGTAGTAGCTGGAACGTGGACGTGGCGTGGATGTATAAAAGATGCGGGGGAGTGAAATCGCTTCCTATTGGCCGAACCTCGAGCCTAAATAACTTCTTCGCCATAGGAATACGTTAACACTGGATAACAATAAACAGAGAGGAGGCGGTATTCAACCGTTTCTGGAGAATATCCGAATTTTGACTTGGGATGGACAGCTCCTGGAAGACTGGAAGGTGAGCTCTTTAGTGCGGTTGATTAGCTCGATAACATGTGGTTTGAACTTTTCAGTTTTCTAGACGTGGCAGGAAACGTAGGTAAATAATCGCTTTTCACAGCGGCGAAGTGTAATCCTCCGGACAGTCCTGGCCTTGGAGAAATTGGCCCGTCATGCTATAATGCTGTTTTGAACGGCAACCGCGTTCATGGTATGGTTCTGCTTGCTCCTTCCTTTTACAATCTTGTTAGTTGTAACTTGTTTCCCACGGTTGTTCTCAGTCCTAGCTTTTCCACTGGTGTTATTGTATCGTTCCTCACTCAATAGCCTGTACAGTCCATTGCAAGAAAAGAGCACGGTCACGAATGTAGTACTATTTCAATAAGCTGGACAAGTGGCCCTAGTTTTATTTGGTCGAGTCGATATTCTTGTCATCTCCTTCAATTCTCTGATTGTTACTTACGGGTAGCTCTGTCTTCCGTTGGTGGTTCTAAATGCAGCGTTACCGAAATCCAGGCTATCTAACTTTCGAGCTCTATCAAGTGGACACAGGTTCTCTGTTGCTGCACTTGCGTTCTGAGACTTGAATGTGCCTTCTCTTTTAACGCGGCAGCGTCTCTTACCCTCGAGCGCGTCTTCCTATTCTTTTCATAATGCCATTCCATCAAAGCTTCATCCTCACTATCATCCCAGTCACCATCCAATACATACCATTACTTCCAATCGGATCATCTCTCACCATACGATTGTCTCTATCCTTGGATCAATTTGTGCAAACATCCCGCACTCACGATCATGAAGTATTGTGTTTCAGCCTTAATCCTGCTCGGCTCCATCGCAGTTGAAAGCTCCCTTGCAGCCACAGATGCCACGTCGACCAATGTCGCTGTGCCACCTGATGTCACAATTGCACCTGGAGGTACAGCCGATTGTCAAGCGCAATTCAATTGCTCCCAGCTCCTGTCTTATGTCCAGCAACAGGGCGGAGAAGTAACGCAGCAAGCATCGGCGTGTAGCATTTTCTTTGCCGGAGCTACGTCTGCCTCTGCACAAACATCAGTCCATGCTCCTCTTAGGTATATTGCTCTTTATTATGTCTTTTCATACTAACAACTTGCAGAACTGCCGACCATACCAAGACTGCAACAGGCATCTCGATCCAAACACCTCGGACAGAGTGGACAGTTACTCCCCAAATGGCTCATTCGCTTTCCGTGGACCCCGTGTGTGCGACAGCTACTCAAGATAGCCAGCGCTTCGCTTCTGTCCTCATGAGCTCTATTTGCTCGTGTATAGGTGCCACACCAACCATCACAACTTTTACCCTTCCATCAATCGCAACCACCTTGACCTCCGGCTCTGCATCTACAACAAACGTCGGAAAGGCGAGGAATACTGGTCGATCGGGGGCTTTAGATGAATGTCGCGACGATTGTGCATTACTAGTCATGGATCCGCTACACTCTGTGAACTATTCAAGCATCTGCCAGGACAGCGTTGCTAAAACCGTCAAATTCGCGGATGTATCGTACGTCCTACCCTAGAATCTCCTCCTTTGCTGTATTTCAAGGCTAATGATAAAATTCCATGCAGGGCCTTGGCAAAGGGTAGTGCCTATACGACTATAATTATGGATCGTGATCGGCATGATCATAGCATACCTTACATCTGTTACCGCAACAGCTATAACAAGGCTTTCATATCTGCTTGCTCATGTGCGAATTTCGATGTCACTCCAACGACCACAACTATTATCGAGCCACCACCCCTCCAAGGCCAACGATGATGGCACCGACAGTGAGTAAAACCAATTCTACCCTGCGTTTTCAAATGGATTGATGGTCGTTTGGGTGGAATGGCAGTCCCGATGATGCTACAGACTGTAGATCAGGGTCAGAGTGATGAAGGGTCCACGGAGGGAGTGTCAGACACTTGGGAATTGTGTGGATGAGCTTATTCTGAAGAAAAGAAGTGCCCTTTGCATTAGGAGGAAATACAAATGATTCAACCTCGCGATGGCACTCTTTCCTATTTCCATTGCATCCCCACCAAATCTCTGAGAGCACCCGTGCAAGTGAGTTTCGTCGTTTTCCTGGATTTCATTTGACTAATGAAAGTTTAGGACGCGAGTAGCTTGCGAAGCAGTGCATAGCTTCTATGATCAAATACATGCAATAAGTTCTCCGTAACGCAAGACTTCTATTCCCAACCCACCACCCAAAAGCCACCCAGCCTCCACTACACCCCTCTACTCCTTCCCCTGCCAATTATAAACCAATCTCACCCTCAAGACATCTTTCCCCTTTGTAATCAGCACCCTCCGCACATGATACCTCTGCCCATCCACCTCAGCAAAACCCCAGACCTGCTGCGCAGTCCATCCCTTCTCATCGTTCACAACCAGACTCTCGATATGGACCTCCCCATCCGGACCGCCTTTCTCGGCGTCGGCTTCCAGCCAGTCGGCTTTTAGGAAGGGGTCGGAGATGTCGTTGTCGTAGGTTGAGGGGGAGAGCCAGCGGCTGCGGCCGTTGAGGGAGCCGAATATGTGGTCTTCGTGGGAGCGTGATTGCCACTGGGTTGGGGGTGGGGGGGTTAGTGGGAGATTGAGATTGGGGGATTGGAAGAGGGAAGGGGGAGGGAAACGGGAGGGAAGGGAAGAAAGGGAAGCTTACGTCTAGAAGTCGAATCTCGGTCGTACCTTTCATGCCGCCGGTGCCCGTTTGGCTGATGTCGATGTGCGTGGTGGATTGGTCGTCTGTGTATTGTTTTGCGTGGAGGGTTATGGTTGCGAGGCTGATTGCCTTTCGTGTCCACCAGCCGACGCCTTGGAGGGCGAGGACGGCGTCGGTGTCGTCGGATAGGGTTTTGTTCTGGGGTGGGTGTTGAGTAGGGGATTGGAGAGAAGAGGGTGGGGTAGGGGAAAGGATAGGTAGGGGAGAGGAGGGATTGGGAGAGATGGAGGGGGAGGCTGAAGGGGATAACGAGGCTGAGAGGGGGAGGGGAAAGGGATTGGAGATGGGGTGATTGATATGCTGTTGACTTACCATAACCCATGATCCGGAGAGATCTTTAATGGTGATTTCAGCTGGAGCTGCCATTGCGACTTGTGGTGGTTGTGTTTTTGATATGAGTGAGATACTCGTAAGTAATAAATGTTGCTATGGATAGGTAATTTCAATGCGGGGTATCAAGATCAAGTAAGTGAATTGAGATTGTCAATTGATTGTATTATACAGACGCGGGGAATCCTCAATTCTTATAGCATGTTCATCTCATGTCATGTCCATCACAACAGCTCGACGACTTACTATAGGTACTATTTTAGGTGGGGTGCCGAGGTGGCCTACTTGTTTGTAAAGCTTCGGAGGCACAAGATAATGACAGCATGTGAACCCCACCTTCTGTAAATCACCTCGGAGTTAGATGCCTGAGGCAGAACGGTATGATTGATTGGTTCAGCTGAATTTACCTAGCTATTTTCCCCAATCCCCACAACTTTACTACGGAGACAAGTTAGCATATACTCCTACCCAAGATGATGGTTTCCGGGTTAGGAGGGGGTGAGTTGATTGATCCACGCCTACCTACCTAGGTATGTATAGTGCGTAGTTTCTCTAGTAAATATGTATAGCTGACCCATATTTGAGTAAGTAGTTCGCTCACATCAACCTTAATACTACGGTTTGATTTATAAGATACTAATTCGCCGAAAGAGTGTTGAGCGAACCGAACGGATAAACATCCACCCATGCAATATTCCTATGAACCAATCAAACAGCTCGCTTTACAGATGGTAAAACAGCCTCCGACATCGCGAGCCAAAACCAAACCATTAAGTTCGAAAAGTAAAGCAGAGCTGAATCTGACTCATAGTAGTCAAAGAAGGGTCGGATTTTATTACAGCGTGGTCAATTCATCCTTTCTCGCTGCTAAAGAGTGAGCCAATTCGATCTGCTGCCATTAAACAAGATGCTTCTCCCCCAATTGAGGATGCGGGCGAATGCCTCTATTCTCACCTCGAGAAGAACCTCAAATTATATGTCAGTATCCCGGCATTACACAGATCAATCAACTAACAATTCATAGCCGTTCCCTCTCGACAACTTTACCTCTTCGAGCCTCTCAAAATGACGAACCCAAGCTCAATAAAGTCTCCTCCACCATCACCCAACCAAAATCACAAGGAGCTTCCCAAGCTATGTTATACGCAACTGGCATGACTGAAGAAGGATTGAACAAGGCACAGGTGGGCATATCGTCAGTATGGTATACCGGAAACCCATGCAATATGCACCTCTTGGACCTCAACCACAAAGTCAAGGAAGGTGTAGAGAGAGCAGGTCTGATTGGATATCAATTCAACACTATTGGTGTATCCGATGGTATGTCCATGGGTACCAAGGGTATGAGATACAGTCTGCAATCAAGAGATCTGATTGCAGATAGTATCGAGACGGTCATGGGCGGTCAATGGTACGATGCCAATATCTCAATCCCAGGTTGTGACAAGAATATGCCTGGTGTGATGATGGCTATGGGGCGAGTGAACAGACCTGCCCTTATGGTTTACGGAGGAAGCATCAAGCCTGGTTGCTCCAAGACGCAAAACAATGCTGATATTGATATTGTCTCTGCCTTTCAAGCTTACGGTCAATTTATTTCTGGGGAGATTACAGAGGAAATGCGTTTCGATATTATCCGTCACTCCTGCCCTGGTCAAGGAGCTTGTGGAGGAATGTATACTGCCAACACGATGGCTACAGCCATTGAAGTCATGGGAATGTCGCTTCCTGGCTCTTCCACCAACCCTGCCGACTCTAAAGCGAAATACCTCGAATGCCTCGCAGCTGGTGGAGCCATCAAGAAGCTCCTGCAAGAAGATATCAAACCCCGTGATATCATGACCCGAGAAGCCTTTGTGAATGCCATGGTCGTCGTCAACATCACCGGAGGCTCTACAAATGCCGTCCTGCACCTAATCGCCATCGCCGACAGCGTAGGCATCAAACTTACTATTGACGACTTCCAGGCCATCTCGGACAAAACTCCTTTGCTGGCAGATCTCAAACCATCCGGCAAATGGGTAATGAACGACCTCTACAACATCGGTGGCACACCCGCTCTCCTGAAATTGCTTCTCAAAGAAGGCGTCATCAGTGGTTCAGGCATGACTGTCACTGGACAAACCCTCGCCAAGAACCTTGAATCAGCCCCAGATTTCCCCTCTGACCAAACCATCATCCGTCCCTTCTCCGAACCCATCAAACCCACCGGACACATCCAAATCCTCCGCGGCTCTCTCGCACCAGGTGGCAGCGTAGGCAAAATCACCGGCAAAGAGGGGCTGAGATTCGAGGGCAAAGCAAAGTGCTACGACGCCGAAGATCTCTTCATCGAAGCCCTGGAACGGGGCGAGATCAAAAAGGGCGAAAAGACCGTCGTCGTCATCCGCTACGAAGGACCTAAAGGTGGACCCGGCATGCCCGAGATGTTGAAGCCCTCTTCCGCCATCATGGGCGCAGGACTCGGTAACGACGTAGCGCTCATCACCGATGGACGGTTCTCGGGGGGCTCGCACGGCTTTTTGATCGGACACATTGTGCCCGAAGCACAGGAAGGAGGACCGATCGGGCTGGTCAGGGACGGCGATACTGTTATTATTGATGCGGAAAACCGCGTGCTGGATCTGCTGGTGCCAGAGAGCGAGCTGGTGGAGCGGAGGAAGGAGTTTGTGGCGCCAGCGCTGAAGTATAAAAAGGGGACGTTGGCCAAGTACGCCAGGAGTGTCAGTGATGCTAGTCATGGCTGTATCACTGATGGTGAGATATAAGAGGGAGTGTCTATATAGTAAAAAGTTTAATACCTGCTTTCTTTCACGGGACGGGCGTATTTTGCTTCTTGTTCTGTCTGTATGTTAGGGTATATGACGAATTCACTTGTATACAAGCTACAAATGTTCTCAAAACCAGCAATTCCAAAAGTTACACAAAGCACAATTCATTTTCCAAAAGGATTGATTTTGAAAAATTTCCGTAACAGGGAATTGAACCCTGATCTCCTGCGAGCCCCGAGGCACCCCGAAGGATGAGCTCTTCCAGTCCCTCGCCCCGAAAGGATGTTGGAACCGGATTGAGAGGCAGAAATGCTAACCATTACACCATTACGGAGGTTGTATTTGTGCTTGTTTTGGAGGGATAAAGTGGTGGTTTGGGTTATGAAGGGTGGGGAAGGGGGGAGTGAATGAGAGAGTGAGTGAGTGAGTTATTTGGGGATGGGATGGGATAGGATGGCTTGGAAGATTGTATATATGGAAAACATAGTGAGAGTAGTGGTTGTGTGGGTAAGATGAGATGGCAGTTTGAGTTGTTTGTAGTATACTGACTAGGTTTATGAGGGGATGGTTCGGATAGAGTGTGTATTCTACTCTAGGGGGTTCTCATTAAGGCGAATAATCACGGCTTGGGAGAGTTGATTTGAGACATGCAGGGAGATCTGAAGGAGGCGTAGTTGTATATCTGAACTTCTCTATCCCATCTCTATGTATCCTGGTATCATCGCTTCTATACTATAATCTCAAAACGCCATCTCGCTTGCATCCATATATACCGACATACAACCACAATCTCCTCACTTAGGCAGATACCTAATACCCCTCTCCGGACACCGCAACCCCTTCCCCGCTGGATCAACAGGCACAAACTCCCCACCCTGCAAGCTCCCCTTGACGTTAAAACTATACCACGCCTGATTCAGCAGATTGCCACGGCACCCCACCACGGCCTCAAAGCCCGTCACGTTGTTAAGCGCCGCCTGTATATCTCCCAGCGCATACGTCGCGGTGCTGGAAGGCGTGATGCCAGCGGCCGAGAGCGCGGTGTAGGTATCGAGGGTCTGGAACAGCGAGACGGTGCGCGTGAAGAAATCCACGACCTCGTCGCCGGGCGTGTAGGAGGACGGGGCGTAACAGGATGGGGCGAGCGTGTTGATGCAGGTGCCGTGTTTGTTCCATTCGTGCTCCCAGAAATGCTCGAGGGTGCCGGCGTTTGGGAGCCAGTAGGACTGCATTGTGGATAGGAGGGAGGGGGCGCGGGTTGAGATTAGGGCTGTGATGTTGTGGTATTGGGGGGCTGAGGTGCAGTAGGTGGGATAGGAACCGTCGCAGAGGTCGGGCCTTTGTTTGTGTGTACTGTTAGCTTTTGTTTGGTTTGGGTTTGGATATGGAAAGGGGAGGGAGGGGGAGGGGTACCAGAGGCCATGTAGAGTCCAGGAATCATCGGGACCTATGCTTGGACTTGTATCCCAAAACTGGGTTTGTAGGAGCTGGCCGCCGGGGTAGATGAAGCAGCATGAGTCGGGGGCTGCGGTGCTGTTATGACACGATATTGGAGAGTTGCCTGGGCAGCTTGAGGCGGAGTGTGGGTTTGGGTTAGATATGAGGGGCGTTTGGGAGAGGAGGGATAGTTGGGAAAGGGTGTTGGTGAAGAGGGATGGAAGTTGCATTTTGATGGTAGGTTTATGTGTGTTTCCGAGTGTAGAGAGAGCGATGGCTTGAGTGAGGAGGAGAAATGAGGTTGATTTATAGATGAAAGGTCAAGAGAGCATGTCTCAAGTTGTGTAGATGGCTGACTGGTTGAAGCTGGGGTGGGGCTACGGGAGCTCCCCAGTCCCTGCATCATTGCAGGGACCTACAGTAATCGCTGGACATGACTCAGGTCTTATCTGGAATGAAGAGGGTAGTTCCTAGAAGGAAAATGAAGTGAGGGTTGAGGATTCTTCTGGAAAGAAATTGTGGAAGCATGCGATACGATACTGTACTTCGTTCGAATCTACTTTGTAATACATGGATGTAACACAAAATATTTGTACTAAGTGGTAAACTTATACTACCACATTAAACCTCGATTGCGAATCTAACTTGACTTTGAATTTAGTATCTATATAGAGTTGCAAGAAATGAGGATTATTACGTTGTTTGGGACAAGAGATACTCTCATAGTACTTGCATAAAATATTAGATAATGTTGTTATTTGGATCACGCAGACCATGAACTGCTTTTTATCTCGTTTCTGCTGTTCACCCACCTTCTCTACCAAGGGCAGGCATCAAAGTCTAGATCATCTATCTCCTCTTCGACCAAGCTTCTACAAATGCTACTTTGTCCTTCACCGTCAATCCCACCCGTTTGACCCGACCTAAACGTGCTAACGCTTCTCCAACTTTGTCTAAAACTCGTTTCTCCTCCACATTAACCTCCCCCGCTTGATCATTTAAACTCGTCAAAGTATCCGAGCTACTCGTCGTCGCTGAATCCTCTCCGAGCGTATCCATGAAATTCGTCATATATCGATCCTTCTTCTCTGCATCTGTTGGCTTGGATGTATTATAGACAACTTCCGCAATCCTTACTCGAATGCAATGTGTAGGTTGTGAAAGGAGATTCCAGATGAATGCCCAGTATTGTCCAGGAACTGGGGTTGTGACATCTGGAGGAGAATATCGGAGGCTGATTGGAAACATCTTCGTTTTTGGTGGTGTTGTGAGAAGACTTGGGCTAAAAGGCATAATGCCTTTCCCATTGGTCGTAGTACATTCTGGAAACACGACAATAACTCTCGTTGGATGTTCAGCCAAAAGTGTTTTCAGATCAGTCATTTTTGCCCCTTTGGGAGGATATTCCTTGGGTTTTGAAAGTGCTCTGAAGATGGCGCCAAATAATGAGATATATTGTACTTGGCGTGTATGGGGGTAGGATACCGTGAATATGGGATCGAATATGGCGGCTAAGTAGAGAGAATCGATGGGCGATGTAAAAGAGGACGCGATAACGTTTGTTGGTTCAGGTACACGACCCTCATGCTTCTTTGCCAATGATCCCTTCTTCACGCCATCGATTTGTAGGTCAATCCACCAGACACCCGGGATTCCCAATATCATCCAAAGTATTGCTTTCTTCGCCAGGGAGCCGAGGGGAAACCATTGTAGGAAGAGGAAGTATGTGGCCGAGATGGTAATGAAGAAGGGCATCCTGAAGAGGAAGAGGAAAATATGGACTGGCAGATAGATTCCTGCAGGTTGCGACGAAACGGGAAAGAATGGGGCTATTCCAGATCCTGGATGGAAAGCATTAGCTGGGATGAATTCCTGGGATGAAGTGGAGTGATACGAACCTCGATCTCGGAACTGAGAGTACTTCTCCATCATGTATTATGTTTGTGGTGTTCGGCGCAAAGGTAGAAACATGAAGAGGTGAGGCAAAATTGGCCGGGGATTATTGGGACATGGCGGTGTTTGTCTAATAGGGATATCTCAAATCTTGCGAGTGTGGTGTGATATGTATATGTGTGTATGTATATTTATGTTGGAAGGGAAAAAGCTGCATCACAAGAGCTTCAGATGTTGGGTGTTGAATGCAGTACACTTCACTTTCGGTACTTCGTTATCACGGTCTGCAAGTCATCAATCTGGCGGGTTCACACGATGCCATGTGATAAGCCCGGGATTACTGTACTGTACCGCTTCAACCGGCGTTTTGCCGCACCGTTGCTAGGGAGGGGCATGTATAACGTAATCACAAGTTATCTTGTAAACAACGCAACTTCAAGCAACATCCCGATCATCGACGACCAGCTCCACCACATTTCGAGTTTTCACGACACGACACGACACGACGCGCCTAACACCTATCCCACTTCAAAACGCGCGCCTGTTGCCAACATCTGCACTTGCATGTTATTGCGCTTTCATTTTAGTAGCAATTGCTGCAATTGAACATGGACTATTCCGAAGAGAACTCGGTATGGAGGCTCTTGCCAATCAATCACCTCACCGTATATCGCCATCATTTGACTGACTGTTTTACGTTCATCGTAGTATATGCGCAAATCGCAATTGCGCCCTCCTAGCAAAATTCCATCGCCAAACAAGCTTGGCCTTTACGAGATCTCCGAATCCGATAGCAATGCGCGGTCGAAACCCTCCTCAAAGATGGCCCCGCCGACGTCCATGAAGCACAAACTCGGTACAACCTGTAGGTAACCAATGTTGGTAGATTATTATGGGTGGAGACTGATGCCATCTTAGACGAACCGGAACCTAAACAACGAAAGACTTTGGTGGAAAGAGCAGGAGAGCCCAGGCCACTCGTGACTGCCACACCAAGTGCAAGACCAGCCGTGAGAGGTACTACACTCGTCGGTGCAGGAGTAAGTTCTTTTTTCTTTAAACAACATCTATTTCCCAACACAAACATCATTCCTGGCGACTCCAATGGCCCAATTGCATCAGCTGTTCCAGGAAAGAAACATTGGCCAACTATCTCGCAACGGGGAACTCGACATCGCAGATCACGACCTTTGGTCTGTCTTCCTAGCATCCCTCAGCTGCATCTACTTGGAGAAAGATTGGCAGGACTTGATTGTTCACAATCATATCGGTACTGGGAGTTGGCAAGACGTAAAATTGGAACTTATTTGCGAAGCGCGCCCAATTTCTTACCAGCGTCTCCGGGTGCGGAAAAGGATCCGACTTTCAGACCTCAATTATATGCTTGATTGGAGTGGTTGCAAGACACTCTTTGCTAAGGGCTCGGCTCCGACTTCTGATATCCAAACTTGGAGAGTAGTCGTCAGCGTAGACTCGCAGCATTGTTCCGGCGAAATTACGGCTTCCTGTTCCTTTTGTTTTATACCTGTGGATGGGACCTGGCGACTAACTAAATTCACGATTGGTACCTCGAAATATCTAACTAACATCCCTTGCAGCAGAGGTCAGGAATAGCAGGCTCATCTTCCAACATGACTCGAAGCAAAACAATGTCCGCCTCCGTATCATCACGCACACCATCAGTATCGTCTCGCAATATGCCAAACAGCAGTTTCTCTCATAGCGTCGGACCAGGTCATAATCGTTCTACCTCAGCCCACGCAGGTGGCCGTTACGTAACACCAGCATCTTTCAACCAGTCCATATCGTCTCGACCAACGACCGCAATCCAAAACTCGAGGCCATCTTCTTCATTAGAAACCACATCTTCCGACGAAGACATTCCATCTCAAGGCAGGAGACAGGGTATGCAATCATTGCCTTCAATTCAGTCTTCTGTTACATCATCGCGAAGACCTACGACAATGCAAGGCAGAAGATCACAGTCGTCAAGTACAATCCAACTCAACTCTCAACGTTCCCTCAAGGGTACAAGAGAATTGTCCGTGAGTACGGCAATGAGTCAATTGAGACTAGATGACGGAGAGTCAAGTCAGCCGCCATTAGGTCGATCTTTATCTCACAATCCTTTTCTCAGAAATGGCAGTCATCTGGGAACTGACGGCCCCGGGGCTCTGGTGCTGTTTGAACCTCCAGAGGGCAGCTTAGTTGCTCCACAGTCGCCATCTCTGATTCCTGTGCGAAACAAACGCGTGTCATTACCTGCTACTCCTTCTAGAAACCCAAAGACCTCCCCCGCAAACCTATGCGCTTGACAAGCAATTCTAACGATGATCCATTTATAGCTTGGGATGTCCGCGGTCGCCTCGAAGACATGGAAAGCATGTACCATGAAATGAAAGAGAGAATGGCTGGCACCAATGTCGAACGTAGTGGCCTCGAGGAGGCAGTTGAAGTCTACAAAGCCAGAAGTCAGTCCTCTCCCTATACGTCACGAAATTACCAGCTAATCATCTATAGTCGCCGAACTCGATAACCTTCGTTCGCAACTATCATCATCCAACACATCCCTACAGACTGACTTAGATGCCTTGCGAAAGAAGTCTGAGGATCTTCAACAGAAGCTACTAACAACCAATTCTAGTCTCGATGAACAATTGAGAGCTCATCGCATGGAGCTCGACGATGCCAAGCGAGAACACCGAAACGAAGTTGACCGCGTCAGACGTGATCAGACGGACGAGGTTGACCGCCTTATTCGTTTAAATCGGGACGAACTTCACGAGCTGGAACGTCGAACGACTCTTGAACTTGACGACAAAGTTCGAGATATAGAAAAGCGGAGCTATCAGAATCTTGAAGAGGAGCGAAATCGCCGATTGCGAGAGGTTCAAGAACTCGAGGTCCAAATCACAAAAGGAAACCAGAACCTGAACCTGGGCCTTGAGCAAAAGGAAAGCGATCTACAAAATATGCGAGCCGAGCTCGACAAAGTCAAGGGCGAGTTAGAGCGAGAACAGGCTTTGAAAGAAAACGCGGAAAGAAGCATTATGGAACTTAAAGGCGCCTGGCAAAAGACCAGTGTTGAAACATCTACAACCATCCAAACTTTGGAAAGCACCGTTTCCAGTCTCCGAGCACGCATACACTTTCTCGAATCCGGCAGCCAGGCACAGTCTGATAGCTTTGCCGATATGGAATCTCGACTACAAGAAGCCATCAGATCTGCCGAAGTTTCAAAGCAAAAGCTGGTCAAGGAAGAGTCACTCAGACGAATTCTGTTTAACCAAGTGCAAGAGCTGAAGGGAAATATTCGAGTTATGTGCAGAGTTCGACCAGTTTTCAATAGTGAAGAGAGTCAGGCGGCCAAGCTCAAATACCCAGACACCGATAAAGAATCAAAAGAGCTAGAGGTACAAGGTAAGGAGGAAAAGAGCATTCTCGGCAACGTCTCAAGAAAGGCCCATGCTTTCTCCTTCGATCGGGTTTTCGGACCAGAAACCAACAATGAAGAAGTTTTCGGGGAAATTTCTCAGCTAGTCCAAAGCGCGTTAGACGGGTACAATGTCTGTATCTTCTGTTACGGTCAAACTGGGTCAGGCAAGACTCATACAATGTCCTCTTCCGACGGTATGATTCCTCGTGCAACACATCAAATCTACGAGACAGCAATCAATCTTCAAGACAAGGGCTGGACCTACACCATGGAAGGCAGCTTTGTTGAGGTATACAATGAAGAGATTCACGATCTCCTTGGCAACTCGAAGGACTTTGACAAAAAGAAGCATGAGGTTCGACACGATGAGCAGAAGAAGCAGACAATTGTCACTGGGTTGAGGTCTGTGCCTCTAGATTCTCCAAATGCCGTCGAATCGATTTTGAAGCAGGCCGATGCCAATCGCAGTGTAGCAGCAACCAAGTCGAATGAGCGCTCATCACGTTCGCACAGTGTGTTCATGCTAAAGCTTGTTGGCCGCAACAGTGTCACCAATGAAACTTCCGAGGGTACGCTTAACTTGGTCGATCTGGCTGGCTCCGAGAGACTGAAGCAGTCTGGTGCTGAGGGTGATAGAATGAAGGAGACTCAGAACATCAATAAGAGTTTGAGCTGCTTGGGAGATGTTATTGGAGCTTTGGGTCAGGGCAAGGAGGGTGGTCACATACCCTACCGGAATTCCAAGGTGAGAAGCTTCCCATGGCGTTTTGACACAGTACTGACTTTCGTAGTTGACCTACTTGTTGCAATACTCCCTCGGTGGCAACTCAAAGACGCTCATGTTTGTAATGGCAAGTCCATTGGAGGCCCATCTGAGTGAGACTTTGACGAGCTTGAAGTTCGCGACAAAGGTAGACATCCCCATATGCAAGATCACATTACAAGCACTAACTCAGATGCAGGTTCACAACACTCATATCGGCACCGCAAAGAAGTCAACAAAGGTCCGTGAGCGAAGTAGTGATGCATGATATGGACAGGGTGGTGGAAAATGGCATAGCGGTGTTTGATTATCATTTCGGGGCGTCTATTGGATTAATGCACTGCATCGGCTTCGCAAAATATGCTGAAGACTGGGTGGCGTAATTGTTTACTACTACAAGACGCGGTAGTCATATTGTATACAATCGGCGTTGCTTCTGGAGGGGCGTTTTCTTTTTAGAAATGAACATGCTTACAATCCATGACTTTTTCTGCTGATATCAAGGTTTTGAATTTTGGTACCAGTCAAGTAATTTCTAATGTTTACTAACTGGAGGTCGAAAGACTATCTAGAGTTTGTTTAAGGCTGCAAGTCGTCAGAAACTTGGGTCGGGACTTCTCTCAATCTTGCAGTATTTTAGGGATGTTCTTGGTCAGTATGTTCCAGCTTTCAGACCCAGCGATTCACCGTGCATTCATATATCATTAGCCATAGACGAAGAATGGCCGTGGATAATCCTCTCATAATCAAGTGACTGAACAACATGAAAGTCATACCCTGGTTCATCCTCATATCAGATGGTCTATTCTACCTGAATGGGCACAGATCTTGCACAAACTAAGAAAACAAGCCAGTATTTCTTGAGTGACGAATTCTGCCTTTGGTTACATGGAAGTGATTATCCTTTGCGGCAGTGTTGTTGGCATATCGTGATTCACGAGTCCCTTCCTTGGTTTATCCTCACGTCAGCTTTAGGTCGAAGATCTAGAATCAGGTGAAGTTCAGGTGAGTTTCGAGTTTCGAGTTGAGGGTTGCTCTCTGCCTCCAGACTTGGGCGTTGGGTGGGGTATACCCAGGGGTACCCGGGTCTGACTACCACAGGTACCATCTAGGCAAAATTTTGCAGGTAGGGTACATATTCAGGTTTTCTTCGCTGAAACCCTAGATATCCAGGTATTTTAGCCTTATTTTAGCCTGATATAGCCTGATTTCCCCTAGTCTAATAGCATGATTTTAATAATTTCATAGTACTATTTTAATGTTTTTAGCATATAAGAAGCATATTTAAAGCATATAAGATTATAATTTTAACTATTATTACTATCTAAGCTTAGGATAAATGCTAATACAAATTTAGTAGGCGCTTATCTATATGCTAGACCGCCTTAATAAAGTCTATAATCTACCTATTTTCATTAATAATAATCTCTTCTTCCTTATCTTCTTCTATTAAGATTTCTTAACTTTAAAGATATAAGATATATTACACGTTCTTATTATATATATACGCCTGCTTTTTACTAATAAGGTTGCTTATATAGCTAAAAACTTGTTTAGAAGGTATTAAAGTTATAGGAATTATACTAAAGTTATAAGCTATTTAGTAGATAATTAGCAGATTATAAAGTTTGCTCTATATATAAGTACATTGCGCCTTAGCAGACGCCTTGATATCAAGTGTAGGCTTATTAAACTATTAATCTGCCTATGTCTCTTAAGGTTGCTATTATTAATGATCTTATACTATATGCTTTATAAAACTATGCATTAGATTAATCCTTTAGGCTTCCTAACCTTCTACGACTTTAGGTAATAGCAAGTATAATCCCTCTATATTAATAGCTGCATTTTTAGCTTATTATCTCTCTTACTTCTTTAGGCTAATTGCTTGATAAGAATAGGTAGAGAAGACGTTATTGAAATGCGCCTTTCCCTTTATATAGGTTAGAAAAATAATGCTACCTTCTATATTAAAAAGAAACGCTAATCTAGCTAGCTTATATTAAGGGTTGCAGATGAAGGCGACAAGAGAGTTATGTGTTGCTATTGATTTTTTAAAGTAATTTAAGAGCACTTTATAAGCTTCTTTAGTAGCGATTTAAAAGAAGGGTTGCTTATCTCATACTACCTATATATTTAGCTAGCGCATTAAATAAAGGTAATTAGGAATAGTATTATATAATATAGGATACTTCTTTGCTTGAGATTAAACTATAAGTCGCTAGAAAACATTAAAGAAATAAGATATCTCTTTTAAAAGCGCCTAATCCTTATCTATTAGCATTAGATTAAGCTTTACACTATTATCCTACTCTTATACTATAAGTATAGCTTTAATTGCTTACTTTATGCAAAGTGCTATAGTAAGTATTATATCTATTAAATTCTATCATATAGGCATATTATAAGGAAGCTTGATAAATTTAATCTATAGTATATTATATATGCTTTTAAGCTACTATTAAGGGAGCTTTCAAAGCTTAAAAATGATAGAAAGGCTTTAAATCTTATAAAAGGCAGAGCGCTTAATTACTAGAAGTAGGATTGCTTAATTGTTTTTATAGTAGTAATAAGATCTATTCTTATTTAGCTCTGATTTAATTGCTTTAAGAGTACTTTAGATAGTAATATTATAAATATGTATATAGTAGTACATATCACCTTCTTTATAGTTAAATTTGTAGTAGAATAGGCATTGCTTATGCTTATTAAGATCTTTAAATTAGCTTGTAACATAAGCTTTAAATAGCTTAAGTATTAAATTGTTAGGACTAGTATTATTATAGGTGATGAAGATAATAGTACAGGTGATACCTAATTAATTAGTAACCTCTAGGAGCTTCTTATAAAGATAGACGCTATTATGTATAGGTTTTATAAGTTTAATAATATCTAATAAAATTGCCTTATTCTCGCTTATAGTTATTTACTAATATGCTATCATAATAGAGTAATCTAGCTTATTATTCCTAGCCTAAGCATTAGTTATTAATATGATATGTCCTCCTGATTTAATATGATCTTATAGCTTTATATAGACCTGCTTCTTCCTAATCTTATATTAGTCTTTAAGGTCCTTTATTAATGTTTTATGACTAATTTAGCGTATTACTAGAGAGAGGAAGGAGAGTAAGGCTTTCATTTCTAGCTAGTTAATAAGAAAGAAGAAGAGATTGTTTTTAGTAATAAAATTAAGGAGGAGGAGTTAAAATTACTAATTTTAACTTTGATCTTAATTAGGTTTATTAAATATTATCTTTTTAGGTAGACTGCTAGCAGCTTGCTATTACTCTACTTATTAATCTGCCTCTTCTTATAATAATGCGATCTCTAGATAGTCCTTTTTATAATGAATCTTATAGTTATTTATACTATAAAGTAAGCGTTTAATAGTTTTAGGAGGATAGTAGCAGTTTAGCTAGGAGTATTAAATGCGTATCATCTTAGGCTAATTATTAATAACCTTATAATTATATAAAGGATGTAATCTAGCAAATAAGAAAGAGTTTATAAGCTTAAGGGGTCTAGCTTTACGTTAAGCATGCTATTAATAAGGTGGTAATATAGGCTTGATAATTATAGTAGTTATAGCCCTGCCTCTCTTTAAGGGTAAGATAGAATAGGGCAAAGGAGGGTTTTTCCTAGCTAGGAGCGCAAATTTGATTACTAATTAAAAGGCTATAATAAAGTAGTAAGGTAGTAAAGAGGTGATGTAGTAGATAATTTAATTAAATGTTATATAGGTTAGAATGGCCTTAATTTAATTTAAGATTTTATAGATAACTAAGGTAAAGCTAGTATTTAATTAGCTTTTAGCACGCATTAACTATTATTCTAGTCACGTGTCTAGGTATCTAAGTATTACCTAGGTACCTAGGAATAGCTAGGTATCCGCCCCTTTAGTTTAGTATAGGTGGGGTAACTACCTGCTAAAGCTCTAGATACGCCCGGGTGACCCAGGTCCCAAGTCTGTCTGCCTCGCGCCTCCTTTGATGATTCAGCCTCGAGATTTCCTTCAAATCTAGGAAATAAAAACCACCTTTCATTATAAGCAGGAAGAAGATTCAGCCCTTTCCAAGTCTAAACAAGTCGATCCCTCAACTGTATCTGTTTACTTTCAGGTTCCTTATGGCAAGCGGTATTTCTCAAGCTGATTGGGTCTAAAGGGGACTGTTTGTGCTCATCCAGGGCGTCGATTATAAGCATTGCGTTTTGCAAGTCTTCACCAGCTATACTGTTTGAGATTTTTACAGAGTCTCGTGTTCCTAAAACCTTTTAATAAGGAGGTAACATTCCTCGATATATGCAATACGCCGTGTGCTAAGCCCCGCGCCCATCGCAAGAAAAGAGAAAATCTATAGGGATCTGTAGATATCCTCAGATTTCCTGTTTACTATATGTCTGATCTGGCACTGAGTCGGATATTTGTGCCATTTCTGACTACATTTGATCAGGCGGCTTTCAGACACGATATTGACCGACTGATCTGAACGTGGCGGAGTGTAAAAGAGAGCATAAGCAATATTGCTGTATGACGCCGATGAAAAGCAAATAAGTCTGAAAAGGAATTCAAGTTCTTAGAAAATGACTGCGACCAGGCCAGTTTACTGGTTAATGCTTGCTTCATCCCTAATTTACGATAACCCAAGGCCTCAAGCTCCAATCTCTCCTTCCCCTATATTTAGAAGAAGAAGAAGAAAACCCGTAATTCAGAGTGCCCAAAAGCTTGATGCATCTGGCGCTTATAGCCTGTTTTGTAAACTGCAACGACAGCTTCACTAAAAGACCGGCAACAGGACGTACTGCAACCGCGATGGCTACTTCCACGATCCCGCCATATGCAACTTCTACTACCTCGCTTCGAGAAGTGAAACAACTCCTCATGCTCGCCCCTTCAGAAGTAGATTGACGGGCAATCTTGCTTCGCAATGCACCCGACGCTTGCAATATCACCTTCCAATCTTTGAACAGCACCAAGGGCCCACTACCATGGGAGAGATCGTACTTTCTGACGTGGACAACTTTCCAGCTCTAATCGAGACTCACTCCAGTGCCGCAATTAAGGGCCATATTCCTAATTCCTTTGCGGAACTAATGGATAGCTGTGCGAAGTGATGTCACATTCGTTCATGTTAGACGGAAACCGTATTTAAATTGTGAAATTGGTGTGACTATAACCAGCATTTTGCCATTGGTATAGGGAGGAAAGAGAGAGAGGACGACTTTCTGGTCTTGGGATTGCGAGTTTCGATTTGTGCTGGAAAATTCGTTAATACCTATATGTTTGGTCTTATGTACATCAGCATATTATACACTGGCCGATTTGATATCTCCTTTGCAACATTGAAAATGATGGTTTTGTTTTGAAGTCTCGCTGGAATGGTCTGCTTCCCCTTTCCTTCGCTTAAATGTTCTGCGCTGTCTGATTGGCTATATGCTCGGACAGACATGTGCGAGGCAACTAATTGCAACAGTATAATTCCGCGAATGAGAGAACGAGGGACATGGATCATACTGAAGGTTTAGGTTCAAAGAATCCTATCTCTAGAAGAAAAACCACCGCGAAATTGTAATGGCGAAAAAGAGCGGGGCTTGTTTGCGCCAGTATAACGGTTGGACTTGAGCTTTTTAGGTTGGGTGTTTTGACATGAAGGAGAAAACTCGGGGGCGAAGTACCCTTGTTGTTTTCTTCAAGTAAAATTGAGATTGACAGTGAGCTTCGTAAAGTGGCGTGATATATAGATTCGAGAGTCGAAGAATACCCTGAGTCAGAAACGCTGCAGGGATTAGACCACGGAAGAATCCATCCGTCCAAGGGAGCAGTAAAGTAACTTGACTTTTACCCAACAACTTTACATTCCATTGTATCGAATCATGAAATAAAGACTGGCGTCGCCACGCCAAGTTGGAAACGGTGAATGTCGGTTCATCGCTAATAAGGAGAATGCGCTTGTGGCAATCTTGCAGGAGGAAAGCTTGAGACTTGAGCAAGCAGTGCTTTCTGAGTGAGTGGCAAAATCGTTCGATCCTCAACCACTGCAAGTGCACCTGTTTGCTTGACTTAAGGCTGTGTTCGTGCTCAATATCTTGCCTGCTGCAGTGCTGCTCGAGTGTGTGCGCGGAGTATGTTTCCTGCGATATTGAGTGCAAGTGCTTCAAGTGCTTGTAGAAGCTCTCATTGAAGTAATTGAGACAACTTTTCTCGCAAACCAAGCACGTTATTCGTATTACAAATAAGAAGATTGCATAAAAAGATCGACTTCATGACGACGCAATGAGACGCAACGCAACGGGCACTTACCATCGCTCGAGTCTCCTTGGAAGAAATGAATGTGTTCGGTGGCAAGCGACGCGTGTTTTCTATCCACTCCGCAGATGGCTCTTTCCGAAGGATTCTCAAAAGCCGTTTCTTTTCCAACCAGCAGAAGCACACTTGCTTGCAAGCCAACCCAAGCGGGAGCAGTTCAAAACCAGCATAGCAAGTTGACTAAATATTTGGGCAGGAGCACGAAAATGTACATAATCCGCAGAAGCTTTCGCTACCGTTGAAAGCTTGCCAAAAGAGAAAAGGGGGATTCAAATCCAGAAGTTTGCCTGTTCAGAAAAAGGTGTAAAAGTCAACGTCTTGTCGTCACTGGAGACATTGGTCAACAGTACTACTACAACAGTACTACTAGTCCAGTACTTATTTGTCTTTTTCTTCTTGGAGGCTTCCGCGGCCCCACTAAGCAGTGAGCCACAACCGCTAGAGTGCATCGAGTGCATAACAGCGGCCCGGGGTCAACGGCAGGGGAGTACTTGTAGAGCTAGGCTGTACGGAGGTATACTACTATGAAGGAAGGAGCCTCCATGGAGATCTGACACCTTGCCGATCTTCACCTTTCTATTGTAGATCATCGGCAACGTCGGCACGGGAGACGCACGACGGGAGAAGCACAGCACGGACTCAGCACATACAGAGTACGCCACCGCATTACTCGGTCTCGCATTCGTACAGGGGTGGCCCGATCTGACAGCAGACATGTTCCGAAGAGGACCCTGATGGATCTAAGATTTGCGCCAGGATTACAGAAACCTTATTCGCGGGTCCAAACTCACGAGAGAGTAGGACGGACTTTCAGGCAGTTCTGGATCGAAATATGGTCATGTGGCATATTGATCAAGAGCCTATCGCGCAGGAGTAAATGAGACTTTCTGCGCTTGCCATGTTGCTTTTCCCTCTTTCCGACAAGCGTATAACTCTATTATCTTCCAAAATGAGTAATAGAATCACCAAGTCTGGGCTGAAAGAATGCCCTATCTGGCGGAACTAGATCCGAAACCAGGCCAGGGTCCTTGATGATTACTGATCCCTTAAACGGTTCTTGACGGCACGGGCACGGCACAGGAGGTGATCTACATAGGCTAGTGCGGTTGTGGCAATTCCGATTCCTGACTATTGTTCCCCACACTGTCAAGCAACAAGTCTGACAGATGCTACGGAGATTTTGTCTCATACTCCCGTATTTCAAATATCCAAGTAATGGTCTTACAATGAGCCTTACTAGCATACTAGTATCCTGTTTTAGGGTCGTGTCGCGAGTGGGAGGGAGCTAAAGTGACGCTTCTAGCGCGAGTGCCGAAGAGATTGTGATGGCGCCACCAAACAACATGCGCTTATGGGATCGTCAATAATGTTCTTTACACGTCTGGAAGGGAGGTTTTAACTTTTCAAAACAAAAAGAGATTTCTCTTTAATAAGCCTAAGCGAGATTGGCGACCCCCTTTTGACTTGTGATATGAAACTTCTACAATCTGTTTTCAAAAGCCTTGTTTTAACGGGGACCTAAATTCGTGAAGCGTCCCCGAAGCCCGGGATGATGACTTTACCCATGCTATGACACCTACTCATACAAGTGTCAATGACTAAGAGATCATCCTCGGTTAGACACCCGGTTGGATCAAAGCTAAACATCAATTGCCGTTGACCAATTGCCCAGCTAAAGCGAGGCTAGAGCCTTTAACTTCCGCTGGCGCCAATTTGCTAGCGCCCCACGGGAAAGCAAAGCTAGTGTTGTTGGAAGCATGATTTCAGCTCTGGGAATGGTATCATGAAATTGTTACTCTCTTGGCATGATTCTTGAGATCCAATGATTTAGAATTCCAAGAGAAAAGGAAAATCATAAAGGAAAAGATCACCAATTACATCCAATCAAGGTTAGTCTTTCTCCCAAAGCCTGGCCTGGTCTTCTCCTCGGGATGGTCCTTGAAGTTATAGCCTGGACAAAACTGTTTCTCTTAACGAAGCGGGGTTGATCACATCTTTAACGCAAGGCCCTTGTGGCTGTGTAGTTCGCGTCTGATAATTTGACGTTGACAATTTTGTTGACATCTTAGGCCTAGCTGCAGAGTATATTGAGGGTCGGATGTAAAATCTTAATTGCAAGTTGGTTTTATATCTAATATTCGAAACATGGTATCAAGGTTCTGCCATGAACCGCTCAAATCTTGGAATTGCTGCACCAGTAGTAGTAACAACTCAATGTAACATGAGACATACGCTTGCGAAAGCGTGTAATGAAATCTCTGAAAGTTCTGTGCACCTTCTGGTATTTTGCGTACAATCTTTCTATTTCTGGACCTGTCCGGACCGAGATTTCTGTGGGCCTGTTTCCCCGGTGCCAGCTTGGAACTGCACTGCTCTGTTTTGCCGTGCCTTTTCCCAATGACATTCCATGTATTATTGTGAAGTCATCTTCAAGATATTTGTAATCAAATGTCTCATAAGCTCCCCCTCTTGGTGTTACCTTGCAAGGCATGTCGTGATCGGAGTCCGTCGTACTCATCATCATAGCCTTCACCATCTTCCTCGCTCTCCCCTAAAGGACCACTAGGTTTATCGTCTCCGTAATCCGCAATCTCAGTAAGAAGATTCCCATCACTACCCCTCGCTGACCTCGCATCCGATTCTGCGCGCGCATTGTTGATCATCGCTGGAAGTTGGCGTCGACGTGCATTGATGAACCAGTTTGAAATTTGATCTAGTGATGACCATTAGCAATAAGAACATGGCTAAAATGCAACTATGCAGTGGAATGACATACTGATCTGTAAGCCGGTCTGCCTCATCAAATCCTGCTTCTCGTCTTCCGTGGGGTATGGATGTTGCAAGTGAGCTACGAACCAAGCTCTGAGCTTGTCAGTTGTCTCCTTTGGCAGATTCCCTCTCCGTTTCCTTTGCTTGCTATCAGGTCCGGGATCACCCATGCCATATGGGAACCCGCTTCCTCCATACATGGCATGTTGACTGTTGGAGAAAGGTGTTCGGTCATGAGAAGGACCCGAGAAGGACTGTCCCCGAGGTTGTTGGTAGCCATAGGAGGTTGCGGGTTGCTGGTACGATGATATAGGGGGGCCAAAAGCGGAACTTTGCGCTTGGGGATACGTTTGAGCTCCAGAACGGGAGGAATCGAGAGCATATTCGCTAACACTGTTACGGACCGGTGGCACTTGAGGGGGGCCACGATCGAGAGTCAAAGCAGGGAGGCTGGGAAGTGTTGGTCTCCAGTCGGATCTGTTCATACTCGGAGGTTCGAAAGTGGCGTTGCCATCGTAACGTGGCGATCTCGCAGCAGTATGTCCTCGTGATTGCAGATACGGACTGCTCCGACCAGATGATGTCCAGGATTCTGTAGAAGGCAGTGTACTTGCATGTCGTGTTGAAGAGGTTGGCGAAATCGTTATACTTTCGGCTCTTTGAATAGATCCGCTCGGACTTCTATGTCTCTTTCTACCTGTACGCTCTCGGAATTCGAAATCCTGTTCCTCCTCGGATGAAAGCCTTCGCCGTTTAGGTAGAGATGGCGAGTGAACGTAGACAGGGGTATTGGATACTCCAGATCCAGTCGGAGAACAACCATCACCTCTGTACTCAGAAGCTGTTGTCTGGACAGATACTCGACTGTTGATGATCTCGGGAACAGCCTGTCAATGTCAGTAAACTGTAGTATAAGCACTTAGCAGTATACCATACCTGTCGAATAGAAGGTAATTCAACTCGATCTTGCTGTGACCTTGGCTGCCGCTCTTCCCCAGCCATGGTTCCAGGAGGATTAAAGGTTGGTGGTCGCAAGGCCAGCGCCAGCATACTGTTTACACCAATAACTCTTTGATTCGAGCGTTTCCTGTGTCGAGATGGCGATAGTGACATCCCCGGCAAAGACAGATCTCTTCTTGGGCCTGTATTTGATACTGTTAGCAGATATAAACCCATTTTTGTATTAGAAGAGGTGAGAACGCATATATGATGAGTTGAGAGCGGTACAGGAGGCATAGGTTTTGAGAAATAATGTCCACGTACCCTCCCAAGATCGATCCCTCTTGAAGAAAGTCAAGTTTAGTTCCGCCAACAAGGACGGACTTAAGGTTATGGTGGCCAGCGTTGCGGATTTTTGAGGCGCACGAGGGGTGTGGTTTCTTTTTCTTTTGAGAAGATCACTTTCCAGGTATTGTCGTTGACTCCTTATTGTGGTCGAGTATTGCTGACAATAGATAGAAGGCAAGTTTGCATAAAGTTATCCAGATGTCAATAGTCGATCACTTATTCCGGCCTTGAAGGATAGCACCGCAGACTATATATGTCGACATGCGTTTGGAGTGTTCTCAGTGCCAAGAATGGACCGTTGTGCGATGAGGTTTCTTTCGGGGGAAAGGATTGTTAGATTGTGGTGGGCTGTAACTCAAAATACCGGTATATCCGTGCTTGTCCAATGGAATAGAAACAATGAAGTCGAACGGGCCGTGGCTCAGATACCGGCAATGAGTATTTGCCTGGCTGCAATAGGATCGAGGAGAAAAATACGAGGGCGAAGGTTTAGTTGGACTTGGAATTGGATATAGCGTAATGAAGTGCCGTCAGAGGCTGAAGTGGTACGTAGCCTGGGAATGATTTGAGTTATCTCGCTCCCGCTCTTAGTATGGGGGATCCTTGAGGCTCTGAGCACGGGAGACGGAAGAACGACTCCTGGGAATGGTTGAAAGTGGCGAAGATATATTACTAGAGGAGCCTCAGGGGAGTGGTGGTATATGTATGATGTCGTTAGCCGGGGAGGTGGGATGTCAAAATCTAAAAGACGGAGTTTATGGAGTACAAGTACAGTAGCTTGGTTAAGGCCGATTAGAATTAGTGTTTGATTCTTGACAGGGTGCTTTAGCATGGAGACTAGTGCATTGATCGTACCTTCTAGCCCCCTTGGAGTTAGGTGCTCACACTCTCGGCGACCAGGTCCTCGCCGTCCCTGACTAAGGATATTTCCCAAAAGATCACAACTACAGGCCAAGCTAAACAACTCCCCGATGGAACGTTGGCTGCCGAGCAGGGCCGTGTTTGGAACTATAATGTGCCAAATGGATAGCGCTGCCGGGTGCGGTAGAAGCTTTACGATTCGATCAGAGCGATCATCAAGTACACGCGCTTAACAGGGATTTGAAATCTGGCAGTATATCCTGGATATTTTATGGTGGGGTAGCTGAAGATTGACTGAGAAGAAGTTGGAAGTGTGCGTATTGACTGGGAACGTGCGTTGTCATGATCCGACGAGGTAGTGCCTTGCAGACCAGTACCACAGCGCAAGTCGCCTCTCATAGGGCTTATTCGAGAACAGTGTAGGTCAGGTATGTATGCATAGAGTTTTGCTAAACCATGTCATGAACGGGTTTAATCCGCTTCTGTCATCGTCTAAACGTAGGACAAGAAATGTAAGCCTAGTTGCATTGCATATATCTAAGATGCGCGGGTCTGGGTGACCTATGCTATACTATAATGAATGTATATATACCAATTCCTTCACAAGAATGGACTTTTACAGCACTATAAATAGCAAGAGTTGTTTACTCCACTTTATTATATCATATTCTCTCAGTTCAAGAATAGGGAACTATTGACTTCCTGCTTGAAAAATAGAATAGTAGCAATGACTTCTTAATAATATTCAATCTCTCCTAAGAAATACACGCATACAATATGTTTATCAATAAGCATTGCAAATCCTGCCTTTGTAATTGATGGATTGGAACCAGAACATTTGTTGCTGGACTCTGGCCGATTCTGAAAATTCCTTTCAGGCCCGAGCCTCAGATAGTACAATATGTTGACCAGGCTTGGCCAGAAGTCTGCCGTTGTCAAGGAATTTGGCTAGTAGTATCTTGTACTCCGTAGGGAAAGGGGTCGTTCGGAACATTAGGACTGTGCGTTCCGCGGATGCTAGGACCAGGGTTAACAATTGGTATCCACACAGGCAGCGAGAAACTTGCAGGGTGTATAAATTGCGTATCCATCCATCCGTATTGCAAGTTGCTATCTATCTCCTTATCGAATCATGCGGGTTATCCCCAGCCTGTTTCCTGACAGATCTGTTCAAGGGGGGCATGTCGATGCGAAATCGACGTTAAATACGCCCTATATTCCCGAAACTACTGCATCTGTTGGCCGTTGAGGGTTCCTCCAATAAGAGGGGTAAGAGATGACTGCCTGATGGGCCCTATAGAGGTGACAGCATTTACTTGCAAGGAAGTCCATTATTGACAAGGGTTCATGTAGCTCTAGACAATTCTCCTTTTACGATACTCCCTGAACTTGTGAGATATTAATAAACGTCTACCTCCGTATGCTTCTGTAACTTTAGTGAAACCTCGGTATTTGGTGGGGCAAACAAGATATTTATGGGTCACTAACAATAAGCTTCGCATGACTCAAGTCACCAGACTATTGAAAGTCTTCACCTTCTTACTGGTTGCATTTATAAGCGCACTTCAGAATGTAATAATAGTCTAAACTTTCTTGTAAGCTGTAACTGTGATGGTGATGTTGATGGAATGTACTCGCTTAATCGAGATGGGGTTTGTGCATAGATCTTGTGTTCCTGAAGATGTTGGGTGTACTTTGCCTGAAACCATTGAAATTGGTTCCAACGTTATGGCCTCGTGCTAGTGAGAAATAAAGGAAATCGGATGAAAGCTTCCACGCACCGGTAGCCGCGGGACTGCCACACGATGGACAAGCCATGCAGATCATTCGTGCTTGTGCTCTAAATGCTGCTTTTCGAAGAGGCTGTTCCCGGTGTCATGGACCTCCATGTCTTGAGAGTCTGATGGGATTTCTAGTACCATAGGGATACGATCTAAGCCACACTGAGTGTGGAGCCCTAACAGAACCTCGAAAAGCAGTTGTGTATTCAAATTCCAAGGCCTATCAACTCTTGCTTCCCGAGCATCAACCAGCATATCGCTGTGCCCACGCGTTCAGTATTGATAGCGACGGAAGGGGGAATGCCCCGGCGAACGGCATAAGGTTTGAATCTTAGTGTACCGTAGAATGAAATATTGTTTTCTCGACTGGTGGCTGGCGGTGCAACGTGGAAATGGACAAGGGAATGGAGATCTGGCGTGTCGTTGTTGTGAGGAGTGACATTGGACATGGGTGGTGAGATTGACGAGAGAGACCGTGACCCTGCAATAACCAATAAGCTCATCTGTCAGATGCTGGGCCTGTGCCTGTCAATCGAGATCTCTAACGCTTCCCCAGCCTATATGTGCATCCCTCGTAAGGCCGCCAAACCAAACCAACCCATGTAACCAAGACGGCGAGTTATGAGGCATACGGAGTAAGGCATAAGGCATGCACAGACAGGGACTTCTTCGCAAGCTTGTCCACTTATGGAAACTTCGGCTGGATCTGCCACACAGCTGCCATGGGTCACGCCGAGGGCGGGTACGCCCGTTGCCATATCTTGGGCTTAGTTGTAGGTAGGTAGTACCGGTACTGGTGTATCAAGCCTTCTCAAGTAGCAACTCGAGCTTGGGTACCAAATGGGACCTATAGGGACCACGATTATTCGGCAGGGAAATAAGACAACAAGCACCGCATGGCCGGCCACATTAACACCACCCTTTCACAAGAATCAATGACCTTTGTTGCAGACCCAGCAGATTGAAAGTTTGTGAGAAACACCATGCACCGTGGCTGCGGCACGTCGCCAATCTAGCACAGGGCCCAACCAAAGCTATTGCGCAACGTATCAGGCATCAAAACGGCTGCCCACAGTACTCTGCACCCCGGAGGTACTTGTACATGTAACACCTTTCTTTCTTTATAGTATTCTCCGGATCTCCTTCTTTCAGCATCCTGCGCTTTGCCGTCTTCACCCACCTCATCGGGCTCTATTCACGAATTGTCAAGTTTCATGACTCGAGCTGGGGTCCAGTGCTAGATGGCACAGCCAACGGGCTCGTGCAGGGCCGGGAATCCCAGCATTGAAATTGATTTTCGTTGAGTGTTGACGAATATCATTTTGCCTCAACCTCAGCTTTTATACTGTTTGGTAAGTATCCAGGAAACAGAAAAGAAAACAGGCCGACAAAGCTGCAACAATACCATATATACCGTCATCTCTCCAACTGCTTTCAATGGCATAGTCAGCATGGCCATGGAGCACTGAGACATGGCGTTTCTGTAGGCCTTGGCGGTTTCAAGAATAATATATCCTGGCTGGTACTCCAGAACGCCACAGGGACACAAGATATGGCAGATCTCTATGACTGAAATTGTATGTTACACTGCGATGCTGTACTGTTCCAAAAGATCATCCAAATGCAACAATCAGTAGTGCAGCATGCAACATAATGCAGAAGTCTCGTGGAAACCTGCATTACGGTGCAAAAACCACGTACCCCAGAATACATTTGATTGCTTTTTCTGCAACGGAATGGCTGGACTTGGGATGACCCGACAACCTGATCAAACAATACCCAGACTATTGGGCCTGGGTAGCTGCAGCCGCTCTGCCAGTCGTGGAATCCCAGCTGCACCTTTTCTGGAGCTGGAATTTGATCCAGGGACCAGATTGGTGGCATGAGCTGCTTCTTGACAGACGATAACTGTTGGGAGTTCAAACGTTTAGGCACGTTAACTGAGAAGGTGACGTTTCGTGCCTCGAGTATCGGGATTGTGGAACAATCAGAAAAGCACTGTTACTTATTTTTGTTCACAGCACATATCCCAAATCAGTTTCAAGCGTGACAGGTATAGTTACTTGTCACTTGACTGACATGACAGTTCCTATTACTGTATCCGATAGTCATAAGGCAATGAATGGACTCCCATCAAGTTTTGAAGCCTCTCGGGTCTCTGAGCTTCATGACGTTCACTCAGCGGTTGATGGCATGCTTAGCACCTTTTCGCAAGGCAAGTGCAGGCGTGTGTTGCAGCTCAAATAGATTGACTTGACTTGAATGTATCGGCTGAAATGTTTGTTTTTTCGAAGTTTGGAAGTTGAGATTAGCCAACAGAATGAATGATAGTGACACCAAAGATAGTCTAGGAGTGTATTCGTTTTAGGAAGGTGCATCTGCTTCTGTGTTTCTGCACAGCCCGCGTTAAGCTCACGGTCAAAGTTCAAATGAAAAGCAGGACAGGATCAACATCGCCATAATCTGCACGCGACTTGAATTTAAATAAGGTTGTAGAGTCGTATTGAGTCTGCTTCAGCCTCGTTACTGTGCCGTGGTTCATCTCATCTACCTCTTCTAGCAAGTTTTCGGCTTTGGGGGTTTAATCATGCAAGTTCATGCAACCCCTCAATTGTTGGCATTCAACAGACAGCCTTGCTTTGGCAATAGAGTTCAGCTTGATCCCACTCTAGGTGCTGTCGCTGGCCACTTTTTCTTTCGCGCACTTATATACTGCATTAGCTCATTTTCTTCAGAACTCCTTGCTGTCCGCTTACTTGGCAGGAAGCTAAAAAGACTAGCCACAAGTTTGCGCTCACGTATATTATGGCTTGGTCCTCGAAGTATCTCCTTGGAGTCCGAGCAGCGTTTCTGGAAATTAATAATCACAATGCTCTTCGCACGTTGTTTAGCTCAAGGGGGACAGTGAAGCTAAACGTCACCATATGAAGTTACTAGTTGTTGCCGGATCATTCTTCAATTAACCTTAAAACTCCCGGAATATCCGAAAGATGTTAACGTTACGGCTGACTATCATCGGATAATCGGATGTACTGTAGTGCCCATTGATGAAACAAAGCTGAGGCGCGATGGTCGATTTCGAGTCATCAAGACCCATAGTATGGCGCTTTTCTCATTCCCCGCATATCTTACAAGATAACTTCATAGTCCAAAATGCATCTCAGAGCTAGTTGTCACGTAGAGTGACGCTGCAACGCCGTCGTCGTGCTATCGTGTTCGTCAACGCTTAGGTTCGTCCTTCGGTTTTAGGACAAGTAACATCAAGGTACTAAATTGCCGAGTCGAACAATTTCCCGGTTGCCCCCCGGTAAGTCTGCTTTCCATCTCCTGTGCCTGATACTTGAATCTTTGTAGCGCTGAAAGTTCAACGCCGAAATTTCATAGCATGAGGAACTATCATCATGTCGGACCGCCAAAAATGCGGTGTCTTGGCTAGCCGTGGAGAAGTTGAGCCCCGGGAGAAGTCAGGTATGATCTACCGGTATTTGCTTCAAGCTTCCCTAGATCAGTGGACTAATAGTCGGTCCTTCCTTCTTCGCTCGCTATTAACCCGCAAGTTTACTATTCGCAACGCGGACATTCAAAGCTAAAGGCAAGTGGACAGCTCCATTTGTATCTATCAAATCAATCCAAAATCCATTGCATACTTTGCGTTTCCTTTCAAGAGCAAGGACTTTGCCATCTCGGCGAGTGTCTCTTTGTTACAGTGCATTTGCTGTTATGTTTCTCAACTCAGAGTCTACGCTCTGGTATCAGAACACCGTCCAATCCGTCATACTGATCCGTAGCAGCAGGCAAGATAGCTCGGACAAGAAAGTATGAGGTGACTCTATGTAAATAGGCATGCCAGAATCTGCGTCCCGAGCCCTCAAGATACCGAAATCCTTGACATCATTCAGCAGCGGATCTCATTGCACAACTTCGATATTCAACGTGGAGCATCAGCACAATCCTTTCAACAATGCACATCTCAAGGTGGTTTTGCCGACAACGTTCCCATCCAGGACGATGCCAAGTCGATTCCTCAGCAAACGAAGTCAATCTCCGAATGTTCGGTTTGTTTCTTAACCACTTTTCAACTCCGCCGGATGGTATGGTTTTCGGATTCCAGGTTGAAAAATATCATACAGGAGAAGATGGGGCAAAAGCATTTGAAAGATGTCAAAATCTGGTTTATTCAAGCTCCCACGCCCTCATTGTCGACATATTGCGAAGCGGTTCAAAAAGCATGTGTTGTATTCAATCCCAGCTAGGCGAGTTGGTATTCCATCAGTCGCGCATACCGAATTGATGGAAGTCGTCGGCGAAGACGGCGCATAAACATACAAGCTGAATTCGGCAGAGTAATCACCGGACAGGTGGTGAGGATCATTTGAGAAATATTCGCCCTTCCTCCGGGCACAGGTTGGCTGTAGGGTAGGACCGCGGATTGCAAGACGTCTCTGGTTGTTTTCTCTTCGTGCTGCAAGGTGCTTAGCTTTTCCGTCGTTACCATACTGCGACAACTCTGCAGAAAGACTTTACTGATGCAACATGACCTACAGTCATTTCTGTAGTACATCTCGCTCGGCTCTCACCGCGTGAAGGCCCTAGATGAGCAACAATGCGTGCCAGGGTAGAGCCCTTGCGTCTGGATGCGCGGATTGTATCCCGAATAAGTTTTCTGGTTCTCTATGATTGACGGAGAAGACAACTGCTGACTGGTTTCAGGCTTTTACTCCAACGAGCGCCACCTCTAAACCGTGCCAACGACGACTAACGACGACCAACCGACAACAGCGTCATCGGGGGTGGGGAACCTACTTGTTTAGACCTAAGTCTGATGAGGTATCCGCATAGGGTCGAACAATGTGCACTCCGTGAACCCTTTCCTTGGACCAGAACAACCTATACTATGGAGCGCGCAAAGAAGAAATCACTATGAGGACGAATCCTTCGATATAGGACAGGCATTGGGTGATTCCAGCCGAGGGACAGTCTCTGTTTCTCGGCCAGCCTGGCTGATATACAGTGTCTCTATATGCGGAGAGATCCACTGCTTCGTAGATCTGAAGAGATCGGTTCTGCGCAAGCGAGGGAATAAGGATCTTTTCTTTTGAGCATGAGGTCCCAATCTCTGCCGAAGTGTGTGAGACGCCAAACAGAATAGGGAAAGAATTTATGAGTATTCAGCACCAGGTTCATGTCTTTTCATATCCTGGCAATTTGAGCTGTCTCAAACTGACGAAACCTTCGGCATATGTCAGATAGCAACTCCTTCTGTGTGGCCAGAGAACTGAAAACGAGCCCAGGAAAAGCCCCGGATTATCGCTGATGAATGAGAACCGCTTTGTGCCCGAGTCTTCGAGTTCTGCAGCCAACAATGTCGCCGACAATACATGCTCCGTACAGGCAGAACTAATTAAGAACGATTTTCTGTCAGTTCTGTGGGGCGTCCTTTCATTATGATCCAGCTGAACAATGTCTCATTACGACCGAGGCATTTATATTCCTCTTCGTCGTACTCTCGGCTTGCCTTTAGATATATAGCAATGCTAACTTGCTTAGATTGCTTCTTGATATACTATAAGAAAATATTCCGTCGAGCACGAAAGACCGAATTCCAGGCTGTGGACCTGCGTAAATCTCCACATTGGGGCATGCTCCTCTTGCCTATATCTAAAACTATACTGGGCACAGCATGGCTCCCATCAAGGATGAGTTCCAAGCTCGACCACGCGGCTGCACCATAAATTGAAGTTTTCAGTTCATGACTTGGAAGAGACAATGAACTCGTCGAGGCTTAGGAAGTAGTCGTGCGGGTGGTTCCAGCTAGATATCAGCTCTCCCATTACAAAAGAGTTGAGTATGAATGACGCCCATCTTCTACCATCTCCTCTGCCAACAGGAGTTTTTGGCAGTCTTTCCAATCAATGTGTTATGGTATTGGTCAAGACTCAAGAAGCTGAACCCCCACGCACCAGGATGCTCGCTTAGGCGCTGACTAAGCCCCCTTTTCATACATTTTGCTACATCATTGGCGTCTCTTCAGGCTTATATGTCTTGTTTTATGGTTATCTGTAGAAGTGTTCGACAGGTAAAGAATCGAAAGGAGTTGGACAGTTACAAGGAAAGATAGGCAGTATACACGTGATGGGCAAAGTCAGTATCAAAAGCGGATCAATAATGATCCTTGAGCGTCGAAAACAGCCAGAACAGGATAAGACAGGGCAGCATGGTGGTGTGTGTGGCAGTGGCAGAGCGGCTCTGCAGTGCAACCTCAATGACGATGCTGGGTGCGTGACTGGACGTCCAGCTTCTCCATTGACCGTTGGATAAGATGTGGTACTGTACTATACGGGGGGAGTATGTATCGAGAGGAACACCAATTGGCCACTCGATGCAGTTGTAGATGCAACCGCTGTCTTGTTGAATTATGTAACAAAGCAATCGATCGACATTGACGAATTATTGGAGAGCAAGTCGACGTGAAAAAGTGATCAACCAAATTTTCGCAAATCTAGACCCGGTCGCGTGGGGGCGCTAGATCTAGAACTACAGTATCCCTGGACGGGGATTTCCATGCAGAGGAGGAGCAAAACACATCCATACAGTACAACTCAATGAATACCACCGCCACCACCAGACAACCGCAGCACCCCCAAGCACAAATCGCAACATGCATCGCCATTGACCAACATCTCTGTGAATTCAACTGAC